>UESW01003010.1:0-86547 GCA_900491605.1 Calamus simplicifolius | reverse complement strand
TAAATCGGGCTGGGTTAAACTCGGGTCTTTCAGGTTCGGGTTGGGCAAACATGAGTTTAAACACTGCTGTAAATCGGGTTCGGCGGGCCGGGTTTGGGTTGAACCCGGCCCAAGTTGCACCCCTAATTGGATAAGATGATGGGATTTAGATTGTTATGTGTTATTTTGATGGATCTATTTTTTTAGGGTTTGTGTTTGTCTGATCATATATTGTCTTGCTTTTTCTGAATGTGCATCGTTGGTTTTCGTAGATTCACTTTTATCTTTCTTTTGTTTTTGATAGAGCATTTGAAAGCACGATCTTTCTTTTTTCTTATCATAGTTTGGAGAATCCCCAGCCTTTCTGAAAAGAAAAGGCATAAAAAATCATCTTTTTTCAAGTGTTACCTTTTCTGAAGTTCTCTTTTTTTGAGGGTAGCGTAACATGTCAGTCATTGTGCTTAAGAGTTAATATATATACAGGGTTATTATTTGTATTCAGGAGAACTTTTTGTTGTTTTTTGGGTTTAATATTGCAGATATCTTTGTTAGTCCCTTTTATTTTAATTTTATTGATAGACATTTTAAAGATTCCCCCTCTCCCCGGTTTTTGGGTTTGTTTTCAGTGATTTACCTGAATTTCATAAATCTGGGTTAACTAATCAGTTTCGATTTATATGCATATTGTGATTATTGGTTATAATTCTGCCTTCTTTTCGATTTTTTCTGCACTTTTTAATTTTGTTTTGATGTTATACTGGTATCTAATTTATGTTCATAGAAGGTTGTTGTGTTATCGGTTCTTTATTACTGGTTAAACTTGTTTATCCTTTACATCATGATTTGCCCACATCTGCGATGGAATTGAAAAAAAAAAAAGCTCTCAATTAAAAAAAGTTATCCTTTTGGTTTCTGTTCCCATTAGATGTTTACTGCGTTCTCAGTGGGTGATCAAGAAAATTTGTTTCATTGAAAAGGAATATAAGCAACCCACATAGATTCAAAGTGGTTGACAACTTATTAATTGCTTTAATAAATTGATCTTTTTTTCTGTTACATTCTCAATTTTATTCATTTTTTGACACCTTTGTCCCACTTTTTCTTCCTGAGTGCCCTTTTGTAAAAAGATATTAGTGATACTGATGTACCTCCTTCTTTGGTCATTGGTTGTTAAAAAAAAGTTATATAATTGTGATATCACATTAGTTGTATTTGATATTAGAATGCCATATATCTTGGTTTTCTTTTATTTGAAAATTATAATTGTGATTGTATATGTAGCCTTCTGGACATAATCTAGGTTTTGCTTTTCACCGTGCAATTTTAATTGCTTTAATAAATTTAACATCCGAGAAGCTTGCAATTTTAAGGGTGGCAGAGTTTTTTTTTGAACCAGTTGATTCCCTTGGTTTCCACTTAGAAAGTCTAAAGAAAATGGCTGCCAAGTGATGTACTGTATATTACAAGAAATTACTATATTGATACAGAACGGTATATTAGAGTTGTGAATTAATTTGATTTTTGTGTCAAACTTCTATGTAACTCCTATAACTTCTGTGCTATAATGAAATATTGTGCTTTCATATCTGCTTTTGTCAGTGTTGAAAGTGAAGGCATGTAAATTGTGTTTAACCGTGGACCCTTGTTGGGACCTTGCTGGGTATTATATTTAGGCAGTTTATGTTGGATTTTATTTTCTTTGTTCAAATCTTTAAAGAATTCGTTGTTTTGAGTATCAGTGTGTCTATCAAAGTAGTGGATATATTGTGTTGCATGGAATAACTTGCTCTATGCTCAAATGAGTATCCACTTGAAGATGTGAGTTTTAAGTACATGCATCTCTATATTCTCCATACTTCCTGGGGAAGTCTAAGTTTTTCGATTGCATTCACAATATGTATGGATGTTTAATGAACTTTAAATAATAGCTATTATATATTAATGCCTTGTGTGGTGCTTTTTTTCTTTTTTTGAAAAAAAAAGTGTATCTTGTAGATAATCTTAATAAGAGGTAGACTTGTTATATTCGAATGTAGCCAAATCTACCTCCTCTTAATAATATCCATAAGTTCAGTGACTTCATATACTTTGATTTGGCTTCAAGGTAGGATATTTTTTTCCATTCCTAATGTTTTGACTGCAATATCTTTCCTTTTCTTTATTAACATGTGATGTTCTTCAAAGGCATGCTAAAGAAAAAATACTTCCCTTTTCCTTTTTATTATAGTAGCTGATGTTGCTGGTTCTATGTTATATCATTCTAGAGAACATTCCTTGAAAATTAAAAGTTTAAAGATTTTGAGAATCCTATCATGACCTTAAGTACAGTTGTTGCTTGTAGGTTCTTTTGGCAGCAAGCCATGGCAGATCAGGTTAACCATCCAACTGTCATCCAAAAGGTTGCTGGGCAGTTCCATCTTAGATCCAACTATTCCCAAGATATGCAGGCTCACAACCGCAGTTTTTATGTGCCCTCTTTGTACAAGAGGCATTACACAACAGGGAACTATGCAAATGGGGTCTTGCAGAATCCTCTGATGCAGGTTTCCAGTGCTAGCTATGATCTCCCTGTTTTGACACCTGTTTCGCCTGTTTTTGCCCATGCACCTTCAGAGAAAGGTTTGGCTAGCTTTGCTGTTGATTTCCTTATGGGTGGTGTGTCAGCTGCAGTATCAAAAACTGCTGCTGCTCCTATTGAACGCGTGAAATTACTTATCCAGAACCAGGATGAGATGATCAAGAGTGGTCGTCTCTCTGAACCTTACAAAGGTATTGGAGACTGCTTTGGCCGAACAATCAGAGATGAAGGTTTTGCCTCACTATGGAGAGGAAATACAACAAATGTGATTCGTTATTTTCCAACTCAGGTGAGTCTTGATATGCAGGATCATCCTTATGTCTTCGTATTAGCAGATATTTTGTAGGGAAATGTATTTTTGGAGCCTTTAGACTTTGTAGATCATAATTGAAATAGCACACTGCATATTATTGATTTTAAGCTTGAATCTGAGAGCAGTTCTCTGCTTGCTTCTTAAGGGATTAGAGTTTTGAGGCAAGGTCCATGCTGATCAGATTTGCCCGGTTTGGCTTGTAAATTGTTGGCTAAATGGCAATTCAAGTTAACCCTTTATTTTCAGAATTTTTCTGTGGCCTGTCCAGCTTGTCTGTCAATTGAAGAATAAGCTCACTTATTGCCTGCTCATTTTCCACAAGCCTGCTTATTGCTGCAATGACTTAAGGAAACACACCCCAGCCCTATCCTGTATGTTTTGGTCCTGCATTAGTTGGGAATAGTTGTAAATCTTTTGACATTTCCACAAATTGTTCACGTATTAAGCATTATAGTTACCATGCATCAATTCATAGTTTGCCGAGTTTTTGAGGTGTTTTCTTCCCTTTTCTAAATTAGACAATCGAGCAGATAGGGTGTGCATGCCATTATAGTTTTTGGATATAAACCTGATCAGGCTAAAGTTGGTCTCAAAGATTTAGATTTCATAAAAAATAATATTGTGATCCTTCTCATGTTGTTTTAGATAACAGCACCTTCTTGATGCTCTTGTAATAGGAAAATAACTATCTTACATCCACAGCATGATTCATTTATTAATATGTACTCTTTAAGCTTGGATTTTTGAAATCTGACCTCTTCTGATATTAATATTAGCAAGAGTGTTTTGTATCAACCTGCTTAGCCTCTTTTATTCTAATTAGCAGTAATTCTACAATTTGCTAGGCCTTCAACTTTGCATTTAAAGATTACTTCAAGAGGATGTTCAATTTTAAGAAAGACAAAGATGGATACTGGAAATGGTTTGCGGGTAACCTTGCTTCAGGTGGTGCTGCCGGTGCTTCTTCTCAACTGTTTGTATACTCTCTAGACTATGCCCGTACCCGCCTGACAAATGATGCAAAAGCTGCAAAGAAGGGAGGGGAAAGACAATTTAATGGTCTTGTTGATGTCTATCGGAAGACTCTGGCAACAGATGGCATTGCTGGCCTTTACCGTGGATTTAACGTTTCAATTGTTGGAATCATTGTCTATCGTGGTCTCTACTTTGGACTGTATGATTCTTTGAAGCCAGTAGTCCTTACTGGAAAACTCCAGGTATGTTGTCGTTTTTCTTTTATTTGTTTAAATTAATCGACAAACACTTTATATTATTTAAGATTTTTCATGTTTGATATATGTTATTAGCTGGTCTTTTTAATGATGCTTTCACAAAAGTAACTCGAACTAATGAGGACAGTTGGAATGTGAATAACTTGCTACTTTTAATCTCTCTATATGTTAATAGTATAGCTAAAGGATGGACTGCACATGAAATCATGCTGTATTTTGCGTGGTTGGACAAAGGATGTGTGCATCCAGCATAAATAAAGATTTTAAAGATTTTATAGTTGCAAGAGTTATCATGTTATTATTTTTTGCTGTGCATTAATTAGTGTTCATGTGTTCTAAGAAGTAGCAAATTGTCTGCTGAAATGTTTGCAGGATAGCTTTTTTGCCAGCTTTGCATTGGGTTGGTTAATCACAAATGGTGCTGGCGTTGCATCATATCCTCTTGATACCGTTCGCAGAAGAATGATGATGACCTCTGGAGAAGCGGTCAAGTACAAGAGCTCTTTCGATGCTTTCTCTCAGATTCTGAAGAATGAGGGGGCGAGGTCCCTGTTTAAGGGTGCAGGTGCGAATATTCTCCGTGCGGTTGCAGGTGCTGGTGTTCTTGCTGGTTATGACCAGTTGCAGCTGATTTTCTTTGGGAAAAAGTATGGCTCTGGTGGTGGTTAAGAGGGATATAGAATCAGTCATTTTCCATAGATGGTGATGAAAACTAAACTTGGTTTTTTTATTCAAAGTCTACATTGCATCCAGGTGGTTAAATTTGAAGTTTTAATAATTTTGTTAGAGGGAGATTATCCCGACAATTTTTTTGGAGTATTGTTCTCCAAAACCTTAATCATCGGTGTAGTAGTTGATAGCACACTTGCTTTAGTTGAGATGACTCTCGTGATATGTTGCCCACTATTTTATATTCCTTTCCAAAAAAACATTCTAATTTTATTTTTTTTTAAAGAGCAGACATTGTTCTGCAGCAGTTCTTTCTTGACTCCATGAGCTACAGGTTCAGACATGTTTTCGATTAGGGATGGCAATGGTTCGGGTATGGCCTAAGACGGCCTTTACTGATTTCGTTTTCGTTAGAAAAAATCTTCTCGTTCTCCATCCTTTTAAGCTGTTATACTTAACAGGATGAAAACAGGGATATCCGACTGGATAAATACCCAATAGGTACCGTTTGATAATTTACATAAATATATATATATATATATATATATATATATATAATTTAAATATATTATATTAAAACGAATGAAGATGTAAATGGATAAATGGAGATAGGGTGAAGGATAAGATCTTCAGACTATTTAGCCGTTAAATGGATAATTTTTATATCTATTAAGCCGTTTAGTTAGATTAGAGATTTTTTGATCCATTAGAATTTAGAAATGATATTAAACGGTCAAACCCGTTAGAATTTAGAAATAATATTAAACGGTCAAATGAAAAAAATTATCATTCCTATTTTTAATATTTAAATATGACACATATCATTGTGATGTGGATGAATCTACAAGTGTATTTAAACTGCATCAAGTCATCTGACTTTCCAGTGCCTTAAGGTTTTGCCTCTGAATTTGTATGGCGGAAAGGTTTTGGTTGTGAATTTGTATGGCGGACCGTGTCTTCGGAGTAAAGACGGCAAGGTGGATGCCCCCATGGTGTTGCATATTGATGTGGTTGACGCAGCCACAAGGATAATTATGACTAAATCGAAACTTTACGACGGCCCTGCTCGGCCCCGGCACCTCCAAGTCGGCTAAGTCGGCCCCGACCTTCTCAGGTCGGCCCCACTCGGCCCCGGCATCTTCAAGTCGTCCAAGTCGGCCCCGGCCTTCTTAGGTCGACCCCGCTCGGCCCCGGCATCTCCAAGTCGTCCAAGTCGGCCCCGGCCTTCCCAGGTCGGCCCCGCTCGGCCCCGGCACTTCCAAGTCGGCCAAGTCGGCCCCGACCTTCTCAGGTGGCCCCGACATCTCCAAGTCGTCCAAGTCGACCAAGTCGGCCCCGGCCTTCTCAGGTCGGCCCCGCTCGGCCCCGACACCTCCAAGTGGCCAAGTCGGCCCCGACCTTCTCAGGTCGGCACCGCTCGGCCCCGGCATCTCCAAGTTGTCCAAGTCAGCCAAGTCGGCCCCGGCCTTCTCAGGTCGGCCCCGCTCGGCCTCGGCACCTTCAAGTCAGCCAAGTCGGCCCGACCTTCTCAGGATGGCCCTGCTCGGCCCCGGCACCTCCAAGTTGACCAAGTCGGCCCCGACCTTCTTAGGTCGGCCCTGGCATCTCCAAGTCATCCAAGTCGGCCAAGTCGGCCCCGGCCTTCTCAGGTTGGCCCCGCTCGGTCCCGGCACCTCCAAGTCGGCCAAGTCAACCCCGGCCTTCCCAGGTCAGCCCCGCTCGGCCCCGGCACCTCCAAGTCGGCCAAGTCAGCTCCGGCCTTCCCAGGTCGGCCCCGCTCGGTCCCGGCACCTCTGAGTCGATCAAATCGGCCCCGGCCTTCTCAGGTCGGCCCCGCTTGGCCCCGTCACCTCCAAGTCGGCCAAGTCGGCCCTGGCCTTCTCAGGTCGGCCCCTTTGGTCCCAGCTTCTCCAGGCCAGCCGTGTCGGCCCCGACCATTCCTGGTCGGTCCCGCCCTGGCATCTTCAGGATGGCTCCAGAACAGTCCTGGCTATTTGCGCCGCCGTCCTTCTGACCTACGCCGCCTGGCATCCTCAGGCCCAACTACCCGCTGGCCACGCCACTGATGGGATTGGACCTAACTACCTGTCAGCCCCGCTGACTAATGGGACATGGCTCACCAACCACCGTTTTTCTCCTGACTGATGGGACATGACTCACCAACCGCCATTTTTCTCCTGACTGATGGGACGTGGCTCACCAACCGCCGTTTTTCTCCTTCTTCGATGGGACAGGACCCACCAACCAGCCAAGATTCACGCAGCCCTCACGAACCCTGCGGACATTCCTTTCTCACGGAACTCCACGTGGTCGCGCAGGGGTCAACCCCCTATAAAAGGGAAGGTCCACTCAAGAATAAGGTAACGCAAACTCATACACTTGCTACCCTGATACCCAGAAAGAAATTTCTATCTTTCTGAGGACTCATCTTTTCTCCCAGAGCTCGTCTGAGCTCTTTCTCAGCTGTGACCCCTGTTACTGACTTGAGCATCGGAGGGTCCCCACCGAAGCTTCCCTCGGTCTTGGGACTTTTTGCAGGCCATCCGATCAGACGAAGGATGACAAATTAAGCAGCTCTCTTCTCCTGACGTTCAGGGCCGGTGATCAGGCGTCATCAGATTGGCACGCCAGGAAGGGGAAAACTAAGGCAGACAAAGGAGGTCCAAACCCTACAGTTTATTTCTCTCCCCTCTCAACAATGGTGATGACACGAGCTTAGGATGCCTCAGTCAGTCACCCTAGGGGGCATCTTCCCCCATCTAAGCAGCAGGAGACCAATCTCCCTGCCGCTGATCCTCCCGTCGTTTTCCCTAAACCAGAAGTAGTTGCCCCGGCTGCGGAGCAGCTGGCAACCCTCACTCGACAAGTTCAGACCCTTACCGCCATGGTCCACGGACTTCAGCAGTAGCAGTCCGTGGCCACCCAACATCAGACCGCTCCCCCTGCTAGTCAGCAATCTGCAAGGGGAGGCTCTCCTCAGCGAGAGACCGGTCGTCGCCGGCTTCTCCAAGGAAGCCTCGCCGTGAGCCCCCCAAACGGCCGCGATCCCCTGATTGCAGCCCGAGAAAGTTCCCTCTGGATCCACACCGACAGGAG
Source organism: Calamus simplicifolius (assembly GCA_900491605.1). Lineage (NCBI taxonomy): Eukaryota > Viridiplantae > Streptophyta > Magnoliopsida > Arecales > Arecaceae > Calamus > Calamus simplicifolius. Next base: position 78,680 of record UESW01003010.1, on the reverse strand, counting down.
GAGCCAAAGCGGAAATCCCACTTTCTACATCCTTCTCCTTCTTCCTCTTCTTCATCCTCCGAGCCGTCTCGGAGAGCCCCGACAATCAGCCGCCAGGCGGAGGAGCACCTGGACGAGTACAACCGGCGACTAGATGAGCTCGCCAGGAAGATCAACAATCAACCAGAGGAGGAAAATGACACCCATCCTCCTTACACTCACCGAATACTAGAGGAGCCTGTTCCCTCTAGATTCCAATTCCTCCAGATAGATCTGTATGATGGTACGATGGATCCTCTCAACCACCTCGAGAGCTATAAATCATGATGCAAGTCCAGGGTATCTCAGACGCCCTTCTCTGCAAGGCTTTCCCCACCACTCTGCGGAAAGCCGCTCGCGCCTGTCCCCTCACAGCATCGACTCTTTTCGAGAGCTGAAAAGGGCTTTTCTGGCGCATTTTGATGCCTGTCGGTGCATCCCAAGAGTCGCAGACAGCCTCTTCTCAGTGCGCCAGAAGGAGGGAGAGCTGCTGCGGGACTTTGTGTCCCAGTTCAAGACCGCCGCCCTTGAAGTTTATCACCTCGACGATGCGGTAGCAACGCTGGCGCTGAAGCAGGGACTCCTCCCGTCCCGCTTCACCTTTTCTCTAGACAAGAAGCCCCCAAGTTCCTACTCGGACCTCCTCCTCCGAGCCCAGAAGTACATCCGCACGGATAGGGCCGACCTCACCCGTCGGGAATCATCAAGAAGCTCCAGCCGCAAGCCTGCCCGCCCCGAGCCTAGCGGACCGCCTCATCGCCGGCGGTCCGACCCGTCTCACCGGTTCGACAACAGGCATCGAAGCCCCATTCCCGATGAGAACAAGCTCACACCCCTTCTCGCCCCTCGATCCCACATCCTGATGGAAATCGAGGGCGAGCCTTATCTCCAGCGCCCTCCTCCCATAAAGAAATGTCTTCCCCACAACAAGAACCGTTATTGCCGATTCCACCAGGATTATGGCCATGATACCGACAGCTGCTACAGTCTGAAGCGGGTCATCGAGGAGCTCATCTAGCGGGGCTACCTAGGCAAGTATGTCCAAAAGGCACCGCAGCCACTGCCGGCACTTATGGGACCCCCGCCTGCTCAAGCCGCGGTCGACAACACCCTCACGGAGTGGATGGTTGGAATGGTATCCTGAGGAGCGGCCTCCACATCTAAGCGACCGAGAGGGGAGGAGGCATCGGGTAATGTAGTCTTGGGGGGGGGATTGGCAAATATTGATAATGTAAATAATGAAGGCATTGCCGTCTCTATGACGATCGCCAAGCACCATGTAAAAAGGATATTAGTTGATAGTGGCAGCTCGGCCGACATCCTTACTTACGACGCTTTTGTTGGATGGGATTGTCTCTAGACTCTCTTCAGCCCGTGGCAACCCCTTTGGTTGGGTTCATCGGAGATTTGGTAAGGGTTGAAAGCGAGATATCTTTGCCTGTGACAGCCGGGACACCGCCATGCCAAAGCACAGTGATCATGAAGTTCCTGGTCGTGAGGGTCCCCTTGGCAATCAATGCCATTCTTGGGCGTCCAGGCCTAAATCTATTGGATGCGGTTATCTCCACCCGGCGCCTGCTGGTGCAGTTTTCCACTAGTAAAGGAGTAGGGGAGATGAAGGGCGAGATCGGATCAGTTCTGCCCTGCTATCACACGGCGTCAAGCCCCTTGGAGGTTGAGCTGATCTCAGAAGCAATTGACCCTAGGGAATCCGACAGGAGAGGGGAACCGGTCGAGCACCTCCTGACTTTTCCACTCGGGGATGATCCGGCGAGGACCGTGCGCATTGGCAGACTCCTCCCCCAGGAGGACCGTGATCACCTCCTAACCTTCCTGCAGGCCAACTCAGACATTTTGCTTGGTCAGTATCTGACATGCCCGGCATCCCTCTAGAAGTAATCACCCACAAGCTCAACATTGATCCGAAGCATCATCCAATCCGCTAGAGGAAGAGGAGCTTCGCTCCCGAGCAGCAAAAAGCCATTGATGAGGAGGTCAACAAACTGCTCAATGCTGGCCACATCCGAGAAGCACATTACCCTAGCTGGTTGGACAATGTGGTCATGGTACGAAAGGCAAATGGGAGCTGGAGAATCTGCATCAACTTCACTGACCTTAACAAGGCATGTCCGAAAGACAGTTTTCCCCTACCAAGGATAAACCAATTGATAGATTCCACCTCCGGCCACAAGCTCCTTAGCTTCATGGACGCCTTCTCTGGATATAATCAAATAAGAATGGACCCCAGCGACGAAGAGCATACATCCTTTGTGACAGAAAAGGGGATTTATTGCTACAAAGTGATGCCCTTCGGTCTCAAGAACGCGGGGGCGACCTATCAAAGATTGATGAACCGGGTATTTTAGGATCAATTGGGCCGAAACATGAAAGTTTACGTGGATGACATGTTGACCAAGAGCATCCGCGCTTCTGATCATGTTTCCGATCTAGAGGAAACCTTCAACAACCTCCACCGCTTCCAAGTCAAGCTGAACCCCAAGAAATGTGCCTTCGGGGTCACGGTAGGCAAGTTTCTGGGTTTTATGGTGACTCAGCGAGGGATCGAGGTGAACCCAAAGAAAATCAGTGTCATCTTCGACATGAGGCCACCATCCAGCAAGAAGGAAGTACAGCGGTTAACAGGAAGGGTGGCGGCTCTAAGTCATTTCCTCTTCAAATCGTTTGAGAGGTGCTTGCCCTTCTTCAAGGCCTTGCGGAAGGTGAACAACTTTGAGTGGACGGATGGCTGCCAGAAAGCCCTCGATGGCCTAAAGGCGTTTCTATCTTCTCCGCCGCTCTTGTCCAAGCCAAGAGACGGGGAGAGTCTCTTCCTCTACCTAGCTGCTTCTTCGGAGGCCGTTAGCTCAGTCTTGGTGCATCTCGATGCTGATGGAACCCAGAGGCCAGTCTATTACGTGAGCAAGGTGCTCCACGATGCGGAGGTCAAATACTCCAAGACTGAGAAAATTATCTTCGCCTTGGTCATCTCCACCCGACGTTTCTGCCCATATTTTCAAGCCCATCCTATTGTGGTGCTCACGGACCAGCCCCTCCGAGCCATCCTGGCTCATCCAGACACCTCAGGCCGACTCGCCAAGTGGGCCATCAAGCTAGGGGAATTCGACCTCTCCTTTCAGGCGTGGCCGGCCTTGAAGTCCCAAGTCCTGGCCGATTTCCTGGTCGAATGCACTTAGGCGGTTGAAGAGATCAGGGAGGTTTCCGTGAAGCAGCACGAGCCCGAGCTGAGCGACGATGGAGAATCCTGGATCCTTCATGTAGATGGCGCATCAAACTCTCAGGGAAGTGGTGCCGGCCTCATTCTTGCCGGGCCAGCTGGAGAGAGAGCGGAATGTGCCTTGCGGTTTCTATTCGAAGCCACCAATAACCAGGCCGAGTATGAAGCTTTGCTAGCAGGGTTGAGGCTAGCCCAGGAGTTGAGAATAAGGCGTCTCAGAGCTTTCATCGACTCGTAACTCGTCTCCGGGCAAATCAATGGAGAGTACGAGGCGCGTGACCCTGCTATGACTCAGTACCTGGGCAAGGTTCGGCTCTTGGTCTCCCCGTTAGCTTATTTCAGCATTAGTTACATCCCTCGGAGTGAGAACGCCAAGGCCGACATCCTTTCCCGCCTAGCTACCTTCGCCGATGGCATCGTAAGGGATGCCTACATTGAATACTTAGAAAGGCCCAGCATAGAAGATGGCGAGGAAGTCCTCCCGCTCACCCACAAGCCTACATGGATGGATGCCTACGTCCGCTATCTCACTGATGACACCCTCCCTGATGACCGCAATGAAGCCAAGCTGCTCAAGTGGAGGGCCTCCAAGTTCGTTCTCCTAGATGGATGCCTGTACAGAAGGTCATTCTCCGACCCTTTGCTCAAATGTGTAGGACCCGCTAACGCCGACTACATCCTTGGAGAAATCCATGAAGGCATCTACGGAAATCATCTGGAGGGTAGGTCCCTAGCCCAGAAGGCCCTTCGTCAGGGATATTTTTGGCTCACCATGAGAGAGGATGCTGCCAAGTTAGTTCAGAAGTACGATGGTTGCCAGCGCCATGCACACATTCAGCATCAGCCGTCCACCCTGCTCAACCCACTCTTAGCCCCTTGGCCTTTCGCTAAGTGGGGAATGGACATCCTTGGGCCATTCCCCCTAGCCTCGGGACAGCGGAGATTCTTACTAGTAGCCATCGACTACTTTTCCAAGTGGGTCGAGGTCAAGACGCTGGCTAAGATAACCGAGAGTAAAGTCAAAGCCTTCTTCTGGAAGTCGATCATATGCCGTCTTGGCCTACCTCACACCCTCGTCACGGACAACGGTCGCCAATTCAACAATGAAGCATTCAAGGCTTTTTGTGGCGAGCTGGGTATCCACCATCGATTCACCTCTGTCGGCCACCCCCAGACCAACGGGAAGGCCGAGGTCATGAACCACACCATTCTCAGAGGGCTCAGGACCAGGCTAGATGGATCCAAGGGTCGATGGGTGGAGGAGCTCCCCAGTGTGATATGAGCTTACCACACGACTCCCATAGCCCCGACGGGCGAGACTCCTTTCAGTCTCGTTTTTGGATCCAAGGCCATCATCCCTGTTGAGATCGGACTGCCCAGTCAACGTGTGGAGTCCTTCAACGAAGAAGACAACTCCACATTGATACAAGCCAGCCTGGACTTTATCGACGAGGCACACGACCGGGCCAGGATGCGTATGGCAGCCTTCCGTCAACGGGCAGCCAAATACTACAACGCCCGAGTTCGTTCTAAAGTCTTCTACCAGGGACATCTGGTTTTAAGAAAGGCTGAGGTATCTAAGCCTATGGAGGGGGACAAACTATCCCCCAACTGGGAGGGTCCTTACCGCATCGCCGAGACACTCCACCGGGGGGCATACAGGCTGGAAGAACTCAACGGACAATCCATTCCGCGTACCTGGAATGTAGATAACCTCCGCCGATATTATCAATGATGTATCCCCCAGAATACAAGCAATAAAAGAGGTCCCTTCCAGCGTCACAACTTGCTCTCCCTTGCATCCGAGGACCAATTCTCATAAAAGGAGCTCGTTGGCATAGCGGCCCATGGGATACCACTCGGCCACGGCACGGAGGTGCCCCCGAGGTGGTTAAGATCCTAAAGGCTCCGTACCCGCCGAGTCACCTTTCGGGTGGCACACAAACCCCCGAAGTAGTTCTAAAGGAGCTCACCAGCATCGCGGCCCATGGGACACCACTCGGCCCCGGCACGGAGGTGCCCCCGAGGCGGTTAAGACCCTAAAGGCTCCGTACCCGCCGAGTCGCCCTTCGGGTGGCACACAAACCCCCGAAGTGGTTCTAAAGAAGCTCGTCGGCATCGTGGCCCATAGGACACCACTCGGTCCCAGCACGGAGGTGCCCCCGAGGCGGTTAAGACCCTAAAAGCTCCATACCCACCGAGTTGCCCTCAGGGTGGCACATAAACCCCCGAAGTGGTTCTAAAGGAGCTCGCCGGCATCGCGGCCCATGGGACACCACTCGGCCCCGGCACGGAGGTGCCCCCGAGGTGGTTAAGACCCTAAAGGCTTCGTACCCACCGAGTCGTCCTTCGGGTGACACACAAACCCCTGAAGTAGTTCTAAAGGAGCTCGCCAACATTGCGGCCCACGAGACACCACTCGGCCCTGGCACGGAGGTGCCCCCGAGGTAGTTAAGACCCTAAAGGCTCCGTACCCGCCAAGTTGCCCTCCAGGTGGCACACAAACCCCCGAAGTGGTTCTAAAGGAATTCGCTGGCATTGCGGCCTACGGGACACCACTCGGCCTTGGCACAGAGGTGCCCCCGAGGCGGTTAAGACCCTAAAGGCTCCGTACCCACCGAGTCGCCCTTCGGGTGGTACACAAACCCCCGAAGTGGTTCTAAAGGAGCTCGTCGGCATCGCGGCCCACGGAACACCACTCGGCCCCGGCACGGAGGTGCCCCCGAGGCGATTAAGACCCTAAAGGCTCCATACCCGCCGAGTCGCCCTCCGGATGGCACACAAACCTCCGAAGTGGTTCTGAAAGAGTTCGTCGGCATCGCGGCCCATGGGACACCACTCGGCCCCAGCACGGAGGTGCCCCCGAGGCGGTTAAGACCATAAAGGCTCCGTACCCACTGAGTCACCCTTCGGGTGGCACACAAACCTCCGAAGTGGTTCTAAAGGAGCTCGCTGGTATCACGGCTCACGGGACACCACTCGGCCCCGGCACGGAGGTGCCTCCGAGGCAATTAAGACCCTAAAGGCTTTGTCCCCGCCGAGTTGCCCTTCGGGTGGCACACAAATCCCCGAAGTGGTTCTAAAGGAGATTGCCAGTATTGTGGCCCATGGGACACCACTTGGCCCTGGCACGGAGGTGCCCCCAAGCTGGTTAAGACCCTAAAGGCTCCGTACCCGCCGAGTCACCCTTCGGGTGGCACACAAACCCCCGAAGTGGTTCTAAAGAAACTCGCCGGCATCGTAGCCCACGGGACACTACTCGGTCCCTGGCACTCTTAAGCCAGTCTCGGCATTAAGTTGCCCTCGAATCGTTCTAAGTCCTTAGAATATTCTCCGGTAAAACGGCCTGCGACAACTCAAGGCATCCTAAGTAGCCTCCTATGCGGCCGGCTTATACTTCGAAGACGCATTTCAACATAGGCCAACCTGACGCAGCGGTTCGGCCACGGCATCATCACATGCACAACGCTCAGAGTCAAAGAGCATCTCGAAAGAAAGGTTCCCCCCTTTCTCATCAACAGGCACGGGATCCGTCTTATTGTTAGTCGCACAACAAAATGGTTCGGCTCAGAGGAAAGAAGAAACAGACAAGGCAAGAACACCGAGATATTCTTACAGAAAACTTCTCTTCATTGATAATGAAATAGGAGTAAAAAATCTGGCCTAAGGCCAGTTACAAAAAGGGAAAGGAAAAGAAACAACAACTTCTCAGGGCTCGTTCGGGCCCGGCTCTCCTTTGTCGTCTTCTTCCTCTGTCGGCTCCTCATCAGCTTCTCCAGGTCGGATCCCCTCGAGCTTGGCAATGTCAATTTTGAGAGCCGCGGACACCTTTGTCTTGCACATCTCAAAGCCCTTGACGTAGGCATCAAGGCTGGCCTTGAGGACTTCTTTCCCAAATTTCGGCGAGGCCTTGTAGCTGGATACAGCCTGCCCCGCCTCGGCCTTGGCTCGCTCGGCCCTGGCCCTGGCCTCTCTGGCTCTGCCTTCAGCTTCCTCGGCATGTGCGTTGGCCTCGTCCGCATAGGCCACGGCCCCGACCTTTTTGTGGCCCACCTCAACCACCGCTTTCTCCGCGACAACTGCTCTCTCTGCGGCGGCCTGGGCCTTCCCTCGCGCCGCCCTGACCTCCTCCGTGGCGCATTGAAGCTGGCGATTCAGCTCCTCCTTCTGTGCCGTGGCGGCCTTCAACCTCTCCAAGACCAACTCCAGCTTGGCCTCGGCCGTGGCGGCCCGGTCACCCTCGGCCCCGGCCCGGCTCTTCGCCTCCTTCAATCGGCCGCCCAGATTCTCCTCCCGGGCCTTGGCCTCTTGGTGAAGTTGAGCGAGGCTCTGGGACTGCGCCGTACTCTCCTTCCTGTACTTCTCGGCCCGCGCCAACGCCCTTGTAAGCGCGTCCGAAGAGTGGACCATCACCTCATGAAGGCCGATTGCGCCATTGGCCATCTACAGCAATAGGAACATGATTAGCCCTAAAAGATCAGGGCATCAAAAACACATCCGAAAACAGAGAAAGATCAGAAGATTACCTGGACAACGGCAGCCATCACCATATCCAGGAGTGCGGAGTGGCTCATTCCCCGCATCTCCTCCTCAGACTCAGCAGTCCGGACACCTAACAGAAGGTGGGAGGCTTGCGCAGCGTCCGCCATTGAGTTGAACCTGGGGACTGGCCGCGTCATCCCCTCCTGCAGACCCTCAACCCGAGGGCGAGATGAGCGGCGCACCAACTGTTGGGATGAGCTCTCCGGCCCATCCCTTTGCTCTCTGATCGCCTCTGCCCTGGCTTGGGGTTCCTTGGCGATTAGCTCCCTCTCTCCGATAGGGGGAGCCCTCTTCATCTCCAGCTCGGTGGCAGTCGGAGGGCTAACAGCGATGATTACCTGCCCCGCCTCAGGCACGTCAGCGGTGGTAGGAGCCTCCTCATCGAGATCCACAATCACCACGGCGGTTTGGGTGGTGACCTGGATCTCTCCCTCCTCCACTTCGGTCCTGGCCGGCCTCGGGACCACTTCCCAGCTGGCGCTTCCCTAGTCGGCTCTTCTGCAGGTGCTGGGGCCTTAGGGGCTTCCGCGGCTCAGGCCGGCTCGGCCCGCTCCCTCCTCTGAAGTTTCTTCGCCGGCCTTGATGTTTCCCCGGTTGCCGGCCTCTTCTGCTTCAAGGCAGCTTCAAACTCCCCGGTAGAGAACCTCATCGCTGCATCCAAAAATGAAAAGTGTCAGCAGCAGCACATAGTAACCCCTCGGCCGAGACAGAAGGAATCAGACGTCGTGCTCACCAACTACCGGGGCCAACTTAGCTTCTATCAGGTTCCCCTCAGATAGGAGTTCCTTGTAACCAGGGATCTGGCAATTGGATAGCTAGGTGAAGAGTTCCCTATCTCTCTCCCCCACGGTGGCATTATTATTGGAGCTTGTGTTCGGCTCCATCCAATCGGGCCTAACCCCCTCAACATGGGCAAAAAGGAAGCGGGATTTTCATCCCCTAATCTTAGACAGGAGACCTAGGGGAAAGGCCCTACCTGGTCTAGCGGTGAAAGCCCACCAGGCCCCCTCACCTTGGTGGCGGAGTTTATAAAATGCTCGAAACAGTGATAACCCTGGCCAGGCCCCCTCGAAATAGCAAAGAATTACAAAGGCACAGATGATCCGAATCGAGTTCGGAGTCAACTGCGCCGGCACCAGCTTATATCTATCTAAAAGGTTCAGAAAAAAGGGGTGGAGTGGAAGGCACAACCCGCACCGGAAGAACTCCTCATACACAGCGATCCGATCGGAGTAGGTGGAGGTTACCCTATCCTCAGGCCTCGGTGCGGACAGACGAATGAAGCTGGGAACCTAGTACTTAGCCCTAATGGTCTCTACGTCCTCTGGGGTCATAGTTGAGGCGACTCCTGCGGACCCACAGGATCAGGGCTCACCGCTGAGGGTGGAGTCGGGCGACGAGAAGACACAGGAATTGACCTAATAGGAGAGGTTGAGGTGGATAGAGTTTTAGTCGACGATGGTTGGCCGTGGATGGTAATTTCGCCCACCGGCCGAGACACCTGACGGGCTGAAGGGGTTTGGTCTTCACTGTTGGAATGGGAAGTTTCTACTAAAGGCCTCTTCCCCTCCCTAATGGTACGGAGGTCCATGGGTGAAAATGAAGGATGAAACTAACCTGGGAATCGAAAAGAACTCGAAGGCGGAAAGGCTCAGGTCGCAGAAAAATTTAAGAGAAGGAAGGCTGGAAGAAAACAACGGCAATGTAAAAGCTTTCCCCAAGCCCTTGGGGTGCTTTTATGCCCCCATTTCCAAACGGCGATAATCAAGGGCCCGCCACGCGGCACTCTCCTATGTGCCATGGGTTGTCCGCTGAAAATCTCGCCTGCGCCTGAGATGTGCCACCTCGATTCACCCCAAGGAGCGTGATCCCCGGCCAATCGCAGGGCATAAAAGACGGAGAAGCGATGATGGCCCTCACCTTTTCCCATTCACCGATAGGCTTCCTCTTCGAGGCGTACGACGCTAACGTCATCTCCCACCTACCACATGATTATAAAAGATTTTCAAAGCGACACTGCCTCGGGACGACATGCCAGCTCACCAAGCTATTAAAAGCGCACTAAAGAGCAATCATTCTTTGAATTTTCGTGCCCCTCTCACCCAAAGGGCAGCGGGCGCGTGGTCCTTCGTGCTCAGGGACGGGGGGGCATCTGATGTGGCTGATGCAGCCACAAGGATAATTATGGAAAATTGAAACCTTAAGACGGCCCCGCTCGGCCCCGTCACCTCCAAGTCGGCCAAGTCGGCCCCGTCCTTCTCAGGTCGGCCCCTCTCGGCCCCGGCACCTCCAAGTCGGCCAAGTCGGCCCCGGCCTTCTCAGGTCGGCCCCGGCACCTCCAAGTCGGCCCCGGCCTTCCCAGGTCTTCCTCGCTCGGCCCCGGCACCTCCAAGTCAGCCAAGTCGGCCCCGACCTTCTCAGGTTGGCCCCGCTTGGCCCCGGCATCTCCAAGTCATCCAAGTCGGCCAAGTCGGCCTCGGCCTTCTCAGGTCGGCCCCGCTCGGCCCCGGTACCTCCAAGTCGGCCAAGTCGGCCCCGACCTTCTCAGGTCGGCCCCGCTCAGCTCCGACCTTCTCAGGTCGGCCCGCTCGGCCCCGGCATGTCCAAACCGTCCAAGTCAGCCAAGTCAGCCCCGGCCTTCTCAGGTCGGCCCCGCTCGGCTCCGGCACCTCCAAGTCGGCCAAGTTGGCCCTGACCTTCTCAGGACGGCCCCACTTGGCCCTGGCACCTCCATGTCGGCCAAGTCGGCCCCGGCCTTCCCAGGTCGGCCTTGCTCGGCCCCAGCACCTCCGAGTCGGCCAAATCGGCCCCGGCCTTCTCAGGTCGGCCCCGCTCATCCCCGTCACCTCCAAGTCGGCCAAGTTGGCCCCGGCCTTCTCAGGTCGGCCCCTCTAGTCCTAGCTTCTCCGGGCCAGCCGTGTTGGCTCCGACCATCCTTGGTTGGCCCCGCCCCGGTATCTTCAGGACGACCCCAAAACAGTCCTGGCTATTTGCACCGCCGTCCTTCTGATCCACGCCGCCTGGCATCCTCAGGCCCAACTACTCGCTGACCACGTCGCTGATGGGACTGGACCTAACTACCTATCAGCCCCGCTGATTGATGGGACATGGCTCACCAACCGCCATTTTTCTCTTGGCTGATAGGACATGGCTCACCAACCGCCGTTTTTCTCCTGACTGATGGGATGTGGCTCACCAACCGCCATTTTTCTCCTTCTTCGATGGGACAGGACCCACCAACCAGCCAAGATTCACGCAGCCCTCACGAACCCCACGGACATTCCTTTCTCACGGAACTCCACGTGGTCACGCAGGGGTCAACCCCTTATAAAAGGGAAGGTCCACTCAAGAATAAGGTAACACAAACTCTTACACTTGCTACCCTGATACCCAGAAATAAATTCCTATCTTTCTGAGGACTCATCTTTTCTCCCAGAGCTCGTCTGAGCTCTTCCTTAGCTGTGACCCCTGTTACTGACTTGAGCGTCGGAGGGTCCCCGCCGAGCTTCCCTCCGGTCTTAGAACTTTTTGCAGGCCATCCAATCAGGCGAAGGACGGCAAATTAAGCAGCTTTCTTCTCCCGATGTTCAGGGCCGGTGATCAGGCGTCATCACATATAATAAAATAGACTTGTAGACATGCTCCCATGGATGGTGGCATGATTTAGTTATGTCTACTATACGATCAGTGGCTTTAATGATTCTAGATGATGGTTTTTTATGCTGCTTGCTCATTCTTTGCACTATTAGGTTCATTCAAGGTCTAGTTTCGAGAGCAACTTGACCGGGCTTTCACTTGGGCTCCAATCTGCTTGCAGAAACACTAGGAGCAATGTAATGCATTCTGTGATGGCAGATATGTATCCTGTTTTCAAATGTACCAGTTTATGCGTATAGGCGTTTTGATTATTGAATGCCTAACATTTAAATCTAGTAAGTTAAAAAGTTTCTGGATATAAAGATGTTCTAGCATATCAGCATCCGGTCCTACTGAATAAGTCCTTCTAAGGCTTTGTTCTGTACCCAAGGAGAATCCCCCTTGATCTCAATGGTCAGAACGGATAAGGCGGTGGTGCTGCAGCGCCCGATGCCTCATCAAAGAAGTATGACCTTCAGTGACACGTGTCCTCTTAGCAGCCGCTGGCGCACAAGGATCAGCCACCAGATGATATAACACCCCTTTCGATAGTGATTGTACGCCCACCCATCTCAGGGACGGAGGGCATCTGATGTGGCTGATCACGCCCCTAGACGATGGAGTAACGGTCTGCATGGTTTTCGGAGCCAAGTAATAATTTGGCAGCTAGTCCTAGCACTACAACAGAAACTAAATTTAGCGATGCCAAAATGCGTCACTAATGCGTCGCAATTTTAATTTTAACCGTTTCAATTTTTAATATTTTATATATTTTTTTAAAAAAATTAATTAGCGATGCATTAGCGACTAAAATTGCATCGCTATATTTCTAAAATATTATTATTAAATATTACGATGCAACATCGTTGCATCGCATATTGCAATGCAATCGAATGCATCACAATTTTAATTTTAACCGTTTCAATTTTTAATATTTTATATTTTAAAAAAATTAATTAACGACGTATTAGCGACTAAATTACGTTGCTAATATTTCTAAATATTATTATTAAATATTATAACATAACGTCATTGCATCGCAATATTGCGATGCAAGGAGTTGCATCGTAATATTTAATAATAATATTTTAGAATATTAGCGACAATTTCAGTCGCTAATGCATCGCTAATTAATTTTTTTAAAAAAATATTAAAAATTAAAACGGTTAAATTTACAATTTGATTGAAACAATATTGATCGAAACACTCATATTGATCCAAACATTTATCATTCAATTTTCAAAAATAATTAATATATTAAAATTTTGAAGTTTCATGTACAACATATAAAAAGTAAAGAAAAATACATCAAGAATCTCATCACGATCACGTGGAGGCTGGAAACCTGCGACATGCGGCTAACCATATCCCGCAAATGACGCATCTGCTCTCGCATGTCTGAAGCTCTGCTGAAGGACTTTCGTGCGCTGGTCGAACTCCTGCTTAACTCCTGCTGAATGTCCTACCGAACCTCCTACAAAACCTCCTCTGTAATAGATCTCCGAATGTCCTCTAAACGCTCGGCAGGAATATCACCAGAATAGCGAGCTGGAGGCCTGATGGGAAAATATGCAGAAGCTCTAGTGCCCAGACCATAGACCCTGCGGTCTCGCGGCTGGGCACCAACAGCCTCCAAAAACACACATCGACTCTCCTCTGCTGAGAGTTCGACGGGCGTCCCCCATCAGTGGAGTCGACCTGCGATGCCTGGGACGAAGCTCCTCGACTCGTGTCTTTGAATTATAAAATCAACAATAAATGAATCAATAAATTTCTCTAAATAAAATTTTAGAAATTAAACAGATACAACATAAAGCTAATTTCTTACCGCAACCTCCCGTGATCGTGTATCGACCCAGGAACCGTCCCTCCTGGTGTGTGTCGCCCTGAATAGACGAAACTCACCAGGATCTCCGCCCTCCTGCTCAGACTATAACAACAAAGAAAAATTGATATTAAATATAAGTATTTGTAAATAACTAAATTAGTAATTAAATTATTTATGTTTTCTTACCATACGATGTCTGTGCTCCTGAATCGAAATGGAGCCCGAAGTGTGGCGGGAGAGACCCGTGCCAGGACCGCCCCTCTCAGATCGGCGGTTCGTGCTGGCTGATGCGGACCTCCTGCGCCAGCCATCGGACTGCCACCTGCTGCCACTCGTGCCAAATACCCTCTGGCACATGCGCAGGACGCTCACCCGATGTCCTCCAACGATGAAGCATGTCGGAGTACGGCGTGCCGTAAAAGCATTCAATCATGAGACTTCACAAGCAATCAAGTGTCCTAAAATAATTCCACCTTCACTCCATATCTAAAAGGTAAGGCCCTATCCCATTCAAGACTATTTTTTGTGATATGTTATTATGCTATTAATTATCATCGATCCCCTACGTTAAAATTTCAGCAGCATTTTCCCATATGTTCTCCTATATGTGTGGCATATATGCTACACTAGGAGAACGTATGGGTAAATACAAACCACAATCTTAACCAACGATGATTAATATAAAACTAACATATTGCAAAAAATAATCTCAAACTGTCCACTAGGACAATTTGAGAATTGCAAGACTAAGTCTTACAAATTCTCAAACTGGTTTAAAGGTTATAGTGTTGTGAGAAATAATATGAAAATCGAAAGGCAAACAAACTTATGCTTGTTATTCATACGCCATTCTCAATTTCGTAACAAGCTCATTACATAATTGTACGTGAAGACTAAAAGATATCATAAAATTGGAATCCTCATATTATTTTAAAATTTCATCAAACACCAAAGAGTTGAATATAAAGATATTATAAAATCATTATAATATAATATTATAATATTGCATAATATAAAATTTTATAAAAAATTATTAATACTGTTGAGGGGTAAATTGCCATTGCATTGATAACCGTACGAAGGGGCTAAGATCAGCCCCAGCCCCCACTTGCTACGCTGCGCCTACAAAGAACGAGCTAGCTAGTATGATCCGGCGGATCGAGCAACCCGTAGCTCGGCTTCCCCGAACAATCTATAGCTCGGTTTCCCCGAGCGATCCATAGCTCGGATCCCCCGAGCGACCCATAGCTCGTATCCCCCGAGCAATCCATAGCTCGGCTTCCCCGAGCAACCCATAGCTCGGCTCCCCCGAACAACCCATAGCTCGGCTTCCCCGAGCAATCCATAGCTCGGTTTCCCCGAGCCATCCATAGCTCGGCTTCCCCGAGCAACCCATAGCTCGGTTCCCCCAAGCAACCCATAGCTCGGCTCCCCGAGCAATCCATAGCTCGGCTTCCCCGAGCAACCCATTGCTCGGTTTCCCCGAGCCATCCATAGCTCGGCAACCCTGAGCAACCCATAGCTTGGTTCCCCCAAGCAACCCATAGCTCGGCTTCCCCGAGCAACCCCCGAGTAATCCATAACTCGACATGCACCTCCGCGGAACCTGGCACGGGAGAGCCCAAGTCTAGTGTAACAGAATCCCAAACGAAGAATCATATCGAGGAGTGGCCTATGATATGCAATAACGGCCTAGGATCTGCAATAATGGCCTAGGACCTACGCAGTCATCGGATCTCAGGCCATCAGAGAGCTCTCCAGCCGTCGATCCTTCAACGGACAAGATACGGATCCCACGGGCCTCACAACAGCTTGATTCGAATCATCTCCGTATCCCAACAACCTTCGAACCTTCCAGAAGGCGCTCAAGATTCAGGTGATTGCCTATAAATAAGACACTCCCAGATTCTCTGAGGTACGCATGCAAGCTCCCATACACAACTCCTGGCTCAGTCTCAGCATCACTCTCTCCCTCTCTCTCTCTCACTGCTCCCCTTCTCCTTTCCACCATCGCGCTCCGCATGAGCTCCCGATAGGCCACCCTGGAGGGACTCCCTAGAGAGATCCTTTTCCTTATTTCTGTTGATCATCGATCCTCACTGACTTGAGCATCGGAGGGTCTTCCGCGGAGGGCCACCCCCAACGCCTCTTGCGTGAGGACTTCTTTGCAGGTCCGCCCAGGAGGAAGCCCGATCAGGAGATCGATCGTGTCCGAGTCGGAGGATAGATTCCGGCAGCAACAGATTGGCGCTAGAGGAAGGGCCTCAAGTCCCATTAAAACTTGAAGAAAGGAGATAAGGATCTCGATCTAGAAGAGAACCTCTCCAATGGCTAATCGGAGAAGAGCAACATCTGAAGCCCAGAACCAGGTTGCTTCTCAGAGACCTGATCCGATGAGTAGCATGGCGCCACAGCCGCCACCAGTTGAGACCCCATCACCGACAGCTATCCCAGTGACCCAGGACCAGTTTGCCACATAGGTCCAGCAGGTCCAAGCCCTGACCCATCTGGTTCAGGAGCGTCTTGCGTATCATAGCGCAACGATTAAAACACCTTAATTTTACTATTAGAATAGCGAGAGTAAGGGATCGATTCCACAGGGACTTAAGTGATTATCTTGAAATAAATTTATAAATTTAACTACATAGATAACTAAGTAGATAATTAGCAGTGCAAAATAATAAGATATGGTTTATCTTATTAGAGCATGGCTCGTACCCGTAGATCACGGTCCATCCCTTTTAAGAATAAATCAGTCTAAATTATTTTTACTTAAATAGAATTTAATAATAATTAAATATGCATAAAACTTTATTTCAATAACATCCAAGAGTGCATATTAAAATCTAAAATAAAAGAGTTTTAATTTCTAATAGCAATAAGAGAGCAACAAATTCTTCCTACACCAAACTAAATATGGGATGAACGGTTCTTAGACAGGCTGAACCGGGTGCTGCCTTTCTTCCTTCACAGACGCCAAGCCACGGACGCAGTTATTAGATAGGCTGAACTGGGTGCTGCCTTTCTTCCTTCACATACGCCAAGCCATGGATGCAGCACCTGGAACAGAGGACTCCACACGAAACCCACGAACAGAGCCTTCTTCGATCAATGGAACAAAGCCTCGGACGGGCACCGCACACAACCCAAATCCTTCCTCCAATCCCCTCCTTGTGCTATTTATAGAAGTCCGGATGCGGCCTTGACGCGGCGAGGAATCCTGTTTCAAAACAGAGACGACGCAGCCAAAACAGAGGATGTGGAAGCCATAAAAAAAATCTGGATAAATCCTCCATAAAATTCAAATTCCTTCTAAAGGAATTTAATTCTCTCATTTGATAACTTCCAATCTAATCTATTCCTTAATTGATGGAGGAAACGGTTAGAATTTGAATGGAGAAGAATCGGCTGAAAGAAAACAGAAAACGCTGAGAAGACGATGAAGTCGGCAATGTATTTATCGTTTTTGCTTTGAAATCCATGCTAAATCCTTATAAAATCAATTCCGAGCTCATCTTAAATCCAATTTGAGTGCCGTTTGCGTCGTTAAATCCCTAAAACCGAGCTCTTTAAGTTAATAAGATTTTATCTAAAATATTATATAAATATTAAAATATTAAATAATAATACGAGTGAGTGATCTTGTAGCCTATAGGCAGGGTGAGGGAGAGATCTGTGAGAGGTTTTGTAGTGCTACGGCACATTCATCTTGTCTTCCTCTTAGGATTGTATTAATCAAAGAGGTTGGGGTAGTGTTGACCCTGTACATCTTGTGTTTGGGGCTGGGCATTATCTGTGATTACTTATTGGGGTTTCTGGGGTTCCTGTAGGGGGAGGTCTCAATCAACCCCACCCTACTAGTTGTCCGCAACGACTCTGAGAGAGAGAGAGGCTGACTTAGCACGAGGCGTGCTAAGGCCGGTCCCCTGCTAGGACGCTTCCGTACTTAGAAAAAAAAAGCCTATACCTAGCCGGGTGACAAGAGGGTCTGATGCGTGTCGTAGCGCAATGATTAAAACACCTTAATTTCACTATTAGAATAGCGAGAGTAAGAGATCGATTCCACATGGACTTTAGCGATTATCTTGAAATAAATTTATAAATTTAACTAAATAGATAATTATTAATGCAAAATAATTAAGATATGACCTATCTTATAAGAGCACGCCCATACCCGTAGATCACGGCCCGTCCCTTTTAAGCATAGATCAGTCTAAAATTATTTCCACTTAAATATAATTTAATAACAACTAAACATGAATAGAAACTTTATTTCATATAAATTAAAAAGTCATGACATTAAGAAGGAAATAAGAAAGCAATAAATTCTCTCTACACGAAACCAAAGATGTGATGGAGTCTTTGTTCCTCTTCTGCATGCGCCTCTCGAGCCAACGAACGGAGCCTCCACTGCTACTCAATTGCTCCGAGATAGAGCTTCCATGGATCCTCAATGGCTCCCGCAGCTTCCAAGACACGAACAGAGGATGAACCCACAGACTTCTCACAGATTCCATGGAACAGAGCTATCAGGGAAGGAAAGTGGAAGAACAGGCTCTGGGCATGGACGGAACAGATCTCTCCCTCAAATTCTCTCGGATGTCGTTCGCTGGATGGATCGCTGCCTTCCTCCCTCTGCTGCTATTTGTAGAAGCTCAGACACGGTGAAGACACAGCATTGCCAAAATAGAGGACACGGAAGCCATCAAAGAAAATCTGGATAAATCTTCAAAAAAATTCAAATTCCTTCTAAAGGAATTTAATTCTCTCAATTTGATAACTTCCAATCTAATCTATTCCTTAATTGGTGGAGGAAACTGTTAGAATTAATTAAAAGAAGAATCGGATGAAAATAAGAAAAACGGCTGAGAAGACGATGAAGTCAGCAACGTGTTTGCCGTTTTTGCTTTGAAATCCATGCTAAATCCTTATAAAATCAATTCTGAGCTCGTTTTAAGTCTGATTCGAGTGCCGTTTGCATCGTTAAATCCCTAAAATCGAGCTCTTTAAATTGATAAGGTTTTATCTAAAATATTATATAAAATATTAAAATATTAACTAATAATAGATACATTAAATTATTAATTAATAGGTTTAGTAATAATTATTTATGCGTTTATCACTCCCCCAACTTGAATCTTACTCGTCCTCGAGCAAATAAGAAATTTAGAAATATGTACCAAGCTAGTCCAAGAATTGATAGTTATCTTATAGTTCTTTTTTTTAAAATTTTTTTTAAATCATAAGGGAGGTACTTCATTGGATTATTAAGTTTTTTTTTAGTGATAAAGTGTAGTCCATAAGAATTTATAGAAGTCTTTCTTCACCAACTTTCCACTTCTCTAATTAAGTCTTCTAACTTAATTTGGGTTGGGTGTAATGTCTTTTGTAATTTGGTTATTTATTTATTTATTTATATGTAAAGTCAGTGCAATGTCCTAACCCCTTGCTTTCTAATTAACCCTTGTAGCGAGCTTTAGGCCAATGGCTCCCAAACCAATTGGTTTTAGGGCATTAGGTGTAAAACACCCCTCCGACTTACTTACTCGAGTTAAAAAGGCTTTAGGTAGGACTGACTCTATTTAGGTTCTTTTACATTCCCACCTTTTTACGCGAACAACATCACTTTCTTAGGTGACGGGGCCGGTTACTCAGTGAAAAATGCTAAGAACCTAATCTATTAACTTTAAGAGAGATTTTTTTTTCTTTCTTTCTTTTTTTTTTTTTTTTTGAATAACATTTTCACCCATACCCTTATTAAGTAGATTGTACTATTAAGATCAGTGGTCAAGAGGGTCTGAAATTATTCTGGGCTAAACCCTACCTTTTATTAGGTTTTCTTAATAATTTATTCCTCAGTATTTCAAAAAAAATCTAACCATTAATTCATTAATAGACTGCTTGATTAACTTCAAATCGAATTTGGACACATCTGATTATAGTTTTACTCAAGGATTTATTTATTCTTTTTCCTCCCCCCCAACTTAATTTCCATTGTCCCTAATGGAAGAAAAATTAATTAATTCAAGGAAAGATACTACCTGGTAGAGTATTTGAAGGTTGGAAGTTTCATTGTTGCCATCTTCTTTCAATCTGCTTCTGTTGCTCTTCTCTGGTCATACTAAAAGAACACACTAAAAGAACAAAGTTAAAAATAACTAATAAACTGGGTTGCCTCCCAAGAGCGCTAAGTTTAAAGTCTTCAGCCAGACTGTGCTACTTATTATGATAATGTTGGGTTCACAAGATCAATTGATTCAACAATTTCTCCATCATTAATTTCTTCTATATATGGTTTCAAACGTTGGCCATTTACTTTGAATGTATTTCCCTGCTTGGGGTCTTTAAGCTCTACAGCTCCATGGGAAATACTTGAGTTACTATAAAAGGTCCATTCCATCGTGAACGAAGTTTTTCAGGGAAAAGGTGTAATCTTGAATTGTAAAGCCATACTTTTTGATTTGGTTCAAAAAATTTTCTACTAATAAATTTGTCATGATATGCTTTGGTTCGTTCTTTATAAATTTTGAGCTTTCATATGCCTCATTTCGTAGCTCTTCTAACTCATTCAATTGGAGTTTTCTATTGACACCTGCATTTTTCATATCATAATTAAATTGCTTGATAGCCCAAAATGCACGGTGTTCTAATTCTACAGGTAAATGATAGGCTTTTCCAAATACGAGCCTGTAAGGAGACATTCCTATGGGAGTTTTAAATGCAGTACGATAAGCCCATAATGCATCATCCAAACGTTCTGACCAATCTTTCCTATCAGGTCTCACCGTTTTTTCAAGGATATTTTTAATTTCTCTATTTGATATTTCAACTTGGCCACTAGTTTGGGGATGATAAGGTGTAGCTACCTTATGAGTAATTCCATATTTGTTCATTAATCCTTCAAAGTGTCTATTCGTGAAATGTGTACCCCCATCACTAATTATAGCCCTTGGGCATCCAAAACGGCTAAGGATATTATGCTGAATAAACTTGATTACAACTTTATGGTCATTGGTTCGAGTTGCCATGGCTTCAATCCATTTTGACACATAATCAACTGCCACTAGAATGTATTCAAATCCAAAAGAGGAAGGAAATGGGCCCATAAAATCAATACCCCATACATCAAAAATTTCTACAACCAAGATAGGGTTTAGGGGCATCATGTCTTTTCGAGATATATTTTCTGTTTGTTGACATTGGAGACAATTACGGCTAAATTCATGTGCATCTTTAAAAAGAGTTGGCCAATAAAACCCACTTTGAAGTACCTTTGCTGCAGTTTTCTTTCCACTAAAATGTCCTCCACAGGCAAGAGAATGACAGAAGTTAAGTATACTTTTGAATTCACTCTCGGGAACACATCGCCTAATCACCTGATCTGAACAGTACTTAAATAATTCAGGGTCTTCCCAAAAGTAATATTTGATTTGTGAGAAAAATCTATTTTTCTTGTTTTGTCCAGTGGGAAGGTACTTTTCTGTTGCCAAATAATTCACAATATGGGCAAACCAGGAAAGACTGCTATGGGAAATTGAGAATAGTTGCTCATCAGGAAACTTATCTCTGATTATTTCTTTATTGTATTCTACTGAGATCCTAGAGATATGATCTGCTACCATATTTTTAGAACCCTTCTTATCTAAGATTTCTAGATCAAATTCTTGTAGGAGTAGGATCCATCTAATTAGTCTGGGTTTTGTATCCTTTTTTGATATAAGATGCCTCAACGCTGCATGATTTGAATAAACTAAAACTTTAGACCCTAACAGATATGATCTAAACTTTTCTAGGGCAAACACAACTGCTAGTAATTCTTTTTCAGTGGTAGTATAGTTCATTTGTGCATCTGAAAGAGTTTTGCTAGCATAATAAATTACATGGGGTTCTCGATTGAGTTTCTGTCCTAGAACTGCACCTACAGCATAATCAGAAGCATCACACATAATTTCAAAGGGTATGGTCCAATCTGGGGGCTTGATAATTGGTGCAGTGGTCAAAGCAGTTCGAAGGATGTTATAGGCTTTAGACAATCTTCATCAAAATTAAAAGAACTATCTTAGTCAACAAATTACATAATGTCGAGAAATTTTACTGAAATCTTTGATGAAGCGTCTATAAAAACCAGCATGACCAAGGAAAGATCGTACTTGTTTAACTGAGGTTGGGGGTGATAGATTTGAGATCAATTCAACCTTGGCTTTATCAACTCAATACCTTCGCTCTGAAACAATGTGTCTAAGCACAATTCCCTCACGAACCATAAAATGGCTCTTCTCCCAACTTAGGATTAAATTCATTTTCATACATCGTTTCAGTACCTTAGTCAAGTTCTCGAGATAGCTATCAAATGACGCACCAAAAATTGAGAAATCATCCATAAATACTTCCAAAATTTGACCAATCATATCAAAAAATATGGCCAACATACATTGTTGAAACGTGGCTGGTGCATTACAAAGTCCAAATGGCATGCATCTAAAGGCAAATGTTCCAAAGGGACAAGTGAAGGTGGTCTTTTCTTGATCTGCAGGAAATACTAGGACTTGATTGTATCCTGAATATCCATCTAAGAAACAAAAGAAACTTTGTCCCGCTAGCCATTCTAGAATTTGATCGATAAAAGGCAAAGGAAAGTGGTCTTTCCTAGTCACGACATTCAACTTTCGATAATCTATACACTCTCCAACTAGTTGATGTGCGAGTAGGAATTGATTCACCTTTTTCATTTTTTCATGGTAATACCTGATTTTTTAGGTACTACTTGGATTGGACTGACCCATTGGCTATCTGAAATTGGATAAATAATACCAGCATCAAGCCATTTTACTATTTCCTTCTTAACAACATCCCTCATGTTTGGATTTAGCCTTCGTTGCATGTCTCTATATGGTTTGGCTTCAATTTCACTATGAATATGGTGCATGCAAACGGAAGGGTCAATTCCCTTAAGATCAGCTATTGTCCATCCAATCGCCTTTTTATGTTCTTTAAGTACATCTACTAATTTATCTTCTTGCTCAGAGGTTAGGGTAGATGCAATGATTACTGGAAGGGTGTCATTGGGTCCAAGGAATGAATATTTTAAGTCATCTGGAAGAGGTTTCAACTCTAGTTGGGGTGGTTCTTCCAAGGATGGTATTAAAGGATTTGGTTTAGTTGGAAGTGGTTCATATTTTATAGTTCAAGGCGGGATGGTGTTAAACTTAGGTGGTTCTAATAACATGTTTATTTCTTTGGTATACTAAACATGAATAGAAACTTTATTTCATATAAATTAAAAAGTCATGACATTAAGAAGGCAATAAGAAAGCAATAAATTCTCTCTACACGAAACCAAAGATGGGATGGAGTCTTTGTTCCTCTTCTGCATGCGCCTCTCGAGCCAACGGAGCCTCCACTGCTACTCAATTGCTCCCGAGACAGAGCTTCCATGGATCCTCAACGGCTCCCGCAGCTTCCAAGACACGAATAGAGGATGAACCCATAGACTTCTCATAGATTCCACGGAACAGAGCTATCAGGGAAGGAAAGCAGAAGAACAGGCTCTGGGCATGGACGGAACAGATCTCGCCCTCAAATTCTCTCGGATGCCGTTCGCTGGACGGATCGCTGCCTTCCTCCCTCTGCTGCTATTTGTAGAAGCTCAGACGCGTTGAAGACACGGCGTTGCCAAAACAGAGGACGCGGAAGCCACCGAAGAAAATCTGGATAAATCCTTAATAAAATTCAAATTCCTTCTAAAGGAATTTAATTCTCTCAATTTGATAACTTCCAATCTAATCTATTCCTTAATTGGTAGAGGAAACTGTTAGAATTAATTAAGAGAAGAATCGGATGAAAATAAAGAAAGACGATGAAGTCGGCAACGTGTTTGCCGTTTTTGCTTTGAAATCTATGCTAAATCCTTATAAAATCAATTCCGAGCTCGTTTTAAGTCCGATTCGAGTGCCGTTTGGGTCGTTAAATCCCTAAAATCGATCTCTTTAAATTGATAAGATTTTATCTAAAATATTATATAAAATATTAAAATATTAACTAATAATAGATACGTTAAATTATTAATTAATAGGTTTAGTAATAATTATTTATGCGTTTATCACTACCCCTGCTCCATGCCTCCCTGAGGAGGCCACAGCCCCTTTCTCTCCAGCCACCTCTTCTTCTGGTCTGCATGGAGCCGCGGACCCCCCACATCGACCCAAAGAGGCCAGACCAGTTCCGCAAGGGGGTTGCAACAGGGATCTTCCTAGATCTCGGCGGGCCCGGTCCCTCTCTCCGGAGTCCTCTCGCCATGATTCGACGCCATCCCCGCGCTCTCCTCGCCCGGCCCCTCCTCTTATATCCGAAGAGGAGATCCATCGACAACTCTGGGAGATGCGTCAGGTGCTGGACGCCGCCAAGCAGGCTCATCCGCCTCAGCCTAAGGCAGAGCAGGGCATCCCCTTCTCCAAGGGGATCATGGAGGAAGTTATTCCCTCCCATGTAAAGCTACCCGCCATCGAGCCCTACCATGGCTCCTCTGATCCGGATGATCACCTCAGTAGCTTTCGGTCAATAATGATGTTCCACAGAGCATCAGACGCGATCCTCTGCCGTGCCTTCCCTTCCACCCTCAGAGGATCTGCCCGAACCTGGTTCAATGCCTTGAACTGGGTTCCGTTGATTCGTTTGACGAGCTGAGCCATCTTTTTATTGTCCAGTTCGTCAGTAGCCTTCGTCACCGATGAAGATCCCACTCCCTCTCTGAAGTTAAGCAGAGAGAGGGGGAGTCCTTGAGAAATTACCTTTGTCGTTTCAACACGGCCATACTGGAGGTGGACCACATTAATCATGAGGTGGCTATGTCCACCCTAGCGGGGGGAGTTTTGAAGGAGAGCGACTTCTACCTAGCGATGGAGGTCAGTTACCCCCCCGAACCTCTTCGATATGATGGCCCTGGCAGACAAATACGCAAGGATCGAAGAATCACGGAGAGCTGCCAACGCCAAGCTAGCGAAGAAGAAAGAACCCAAAGGTTCGGACAGGCACCGACCTATTCGTCAGTCAAGCCCGCCTCGTCGCCAAAGAGCTCCCCCACCGCCACCAAGAAATCGCTCCTGGAGCCTGCCCAGGTGATTCGACCGGTACACCCCACTCACTATTCCTAGGACGCAAATCCTCATGGAGATAGAGCGCCAGCTCCCCCGACCAGCTCCTCTCCAAGGGAACCCAACTCGAAGGGATCCCACCAAGTACTGCCGCTATCATCGGGAGCATGGCCACGATATCGAGGAGTGCTGGCAGTTGAAGAACAAAATTGAGAGGCTAATCCAACGGGGCCGACTGAACCAGTTCAGAAGGGCGCCCGAGCCAGGACAAGAGGGTGATCGCCAGCCCGAGCTTCAGCAGCCTCCTCCTCCTCCAAATCCACCCGTAATCGGCCACATCAATGTGATTGAAGAGGCCGGTAGTTCGTCGAGCTCCAAAAATGATGGTGAAGGCTTGGCGCCAAAGAAAGCACGAACGGGTGAGCTCTCCTTCTCCGACGATGATCTCCAAGGGATACAATTCCCATATGATGACACATTAGTTGTATCTCTCAATTTAAATAACTACGATGTAAGTCGGATCCTTGTTGATAGTGGAATCTCCGTAAATGTTCTGTACCTTGATGTGTTTGCCAAGATGAAATTGCTCATGAAAAACCTCCGAGCCATGGACTCCACCCTTATGGGGTTCACCGGCGATGTTATCATCCCAGAAGGGGTCGTAACATTAACGGTTCGGGCAGGAACCTGGCCCCTTGTGGCCACTGTTCATACGAACTTCCTGGTAACCAAGCTTAGGTCGCCCTACAATGCGATATTTGGGAGACCTAGCCTGATGTCCCTCAAAGCCATCGTCTCCATCCCACACCTATTTATGAAATTTCCCATCGGGCGGGGAGTTGGTGTTGTCCAAGGTAGCCAAACTATGGCTCGGCAGTGTTTTGTCACCAGCCTTCAGTCCAGGATGCCTGAAGTTGATGGGCTGGATGCTCGGGAGGACTTCACCGAGCAACGGGGAGAACCAGCAGAGGAACTGGAAGAAGTACCACTGGACGAAGCTCGTCCTGACCGAGCCATAAAAATTGGATCGCTACTGAAAGGCGAATCCCGGCATGAGTTGATCGACTTTCTCCGAAGCAACACAGATGTCTTCACCTGGTCTGCCTTCGACATGCCAGGAATCAGCCCTGATGTTCTCGTCCATCGCCTTAACGTGGATGAGATGTACTGACCCGTCAAACAGAAGAAAAGGAGCTTTGCCCTAGAGCGGCAGAAAGCTATTGAAGAGGAGGTTGATAAACTTATCAAGGCGAACTTCATTCGGGAGGTGAATTACCCAAGTTGGCTGTCAAATGTTGTCATGGTAAAGAAGTCGAACGGCAAGTGGCGGATCTGCATCGACTTCACCGATCTCAACAAAGCATGCCCGAAGGACAGTTTCCCTCTCCCCCGAATTGATCAACTTGTAGATGCCACCTTGGGTCACCAGATGCTGACATTCATGGATGCCTACTTGGGCTACAACCAGATCCGGATGGCCCCCGAAGATGAAGAGAAGACCGCCTTCATAACCGACCGAGGTACTTACTGTTACCGTGTTATGCCCTTCGATCTTAAAAATACAGGTGCCACCTACCAAAGGCTGGTCAACAAAGTTTTCAAAGAGCAAATCGACCGAAACATGGAGGTATATATCGATGACATGCTGGTCAAGAGCAAAGAAGCATCACAGCACGTCGAGGATCTCTCGGAAAGCTTCGCGATGCTCCGCAAATATCGGATGAAGCTCAACCCAACTAAGTGCGCCTTTGGTGTTAACTCTGAAAAGTTCCTCGGCTTCATGGTTTTCCAACGGAGCATCGAAGCTAACCCCCAGAAGATCCAGGCTCTTCAGCAGATGGTGCCCCCAGCATCTATTAAAGATGTCCAGCGCCTAACTGGGAGAATAGAAGCCCTTAACCCCTTCGTGGCTCGGTCTGCCGAAATATGCCTCCCTTTCTTCAAAACTCTCCGGTCGGCTAAGAATTTCCAATGGTCTTCCGAGTGTCAAAAATCATTTAAAGATCTCAAGAAGTACCTTGGCTCTCCCCCTCTCCTCAGCAGTCCAAATCCTGGGGAGACATTATTTCTGTATCCGGCTGTCTCGGAAGGTGTCGTTGGCTCGGTGTTGGTTAGAGAAGAAAATAAGGCCCAGAAGCCAATTTATTATGTCAGCAAACTACTCCGAGATGCGGAAACGAGGTATACCCGGATTGAGAAGATGGTGTTGGCCTTGATCACCTCAGTCCGAAAGTTGCGGCCATACTTCCAAGCACATTTTGTGACGGTCCTGACTGACCAACCCATCAAGGCGGTGGTCCACCGCCCAGAGACATCGGGGAGAATGACTAAATGAGCTGTCGAGCTGAGTGAGCACGACATTCGATTCCAGCCTTGCCTGGCCATCAAAGCTCAGGTGCTAGCCGACTTCCTCCTCGAATGTACCATCCCGGAGGACGGCTCCACTCCCAACTGCCCCGAGCGCCCAAAATCTGATGCCCGGTGGCTCCTCCATGTCGATGGATTGTCCAATGCACTTTGCTCCAGCGTGGGCTTGGTCCTCACCAGTCCGGAGGGGACGACTTTCGAATATGGCATCCACTTCTTCTTCCCGGCCTTCAATAACGAGGCCGAATATGAAGCTCTGCTCGCTGGGCTCCAAATTGCCCGTGACCTCAAGGTGGAGAAGCTGAATGCCTTCACCGACTCTCAGCTGGTGGCAGGTCACATGCGGGGGGAGTTTGAGGCCCGGGAACCGAACATGGTCCGATATCTTCAAGAGGTTCGAAGCCTACTCTCCCATTTCCCTGAATTTGAGATCATTCAGATTCCTAGATCCAAAAATGCCCGTGCCGACCTATTATCTTGGCTGGCGACTGCGGAATCAATGGACGCCGAGCGAAAATTTTATCTAAAGATTTTGGAGAGACCCAGTATCGCAGAATCTGACCGAGTAATGCAAGTTGAGGCCAAACCATCATGGTTCAACCCCATCTTGAAGTATCTTAAAGAAGGGTCACTCCCGGCCGATCGAAGAGAAGCTAGAAGGCTAAAGCTGCAAGCCACCCACTATGTGTTGATTGATGACCAGCTCTACAAGCGGTCCTTCTCTATGCCGTTGCTCAGATGCCTTTGCCCATCTGAAGCTGATTATGCCCTTCGGAGGTACACGAAGGGATTTGCGGCAACCATCTGGGGAGCCGGTCTTTATGCCACAAGGTGCTGCATCAAGGTTACTATTGGCCAACCATGCAAAAGGATGCTGATGACCTCGTCCGAGCTTGTGACCCATGCCAAAGACACTCTAGTATCCAGAGGCTCCCCTCCGCCAACCTGGTCCCCATTTCCTCCGCTTGGCCTTTTGCCAAGTAGGGAATGGACATTCTCGGCCCATTTCCACTCGCCATGGGATAGCAGAAGTTTTTATTCGTCGCCATCGATTACTTCACCAAATGGGTCGAGGCAGAAGCAGTTGCTCAAATAACTGAGGTTCGAGCCAAGGACTTCATGTGGAGATCCATCATTTGCCGCTTCGGCCTCCCACACACCATCATTACTGACAACGGCAAACAGTTCGACAATCCAAAGTTTCGTCAGTTCTGCGAGGAGCATGAGATCCATCACCGCCTTACCTCGGTCGGACATCCACAAGCTAACGGGACAGCTGAGGTAACTAACCGAACCTTGCTTCAAGGGATCAAAGCTTGGCTCTCCAGAGCCCAAGGCAGATGGGCAGATGAGTTGCACCATGTTCTATGGGCCTACCGCACCACCCCGAGGGTGCCCACGGGTGAGACCCCATTTCGAATGACCTTCGGCACGGAGGCTGTCATCCCCGTGGAGATAGGACTCCCTTCCATGCGGGTGGAAAGCTACTCGGAGGAAGCCAGTGACGAGCAGCTCCGCACCAACCTTGACCTAGTAGAGGAGATCAAAGAAAAAGCTCGGATCAGAATAGCTGCCTACCAGCAAAGAGTGGCCCGTTACCACGCCTCCAGAGTCAAAGGGAAAGCTTTCTTGCCTGGCGACCTCGTTCTCTGAAAAACATCTATCTCCAAACCGCTGGAGCAAGGAATGCTAGCTCCAAACTGGGAAGGCCCCTACCAAGTAGCAGAGGTTGTCGGACCCGGTACCTACAAGCTGCAAGATCTAAGTGGGAGATCCATCCCCGGACGTAGAATTCAGACAACCTCTGCAAGTATCATCAGTAGGATACGCCCTCTACAGGCTTGCCTTCTTAAACTTTTGTTGGCATATTGTTTCATAATTCATGGCATAATCACCACAAATTATATCACCAAAAATCATGAAGAAAATAGATGTTGCTTACCGATCCTTGGCACGACCGAGTTATCTGTTTAAGCAGGAAATCTCCGAACCTCGGCTGGGCCGAGCAAATAATCTTCGAACCTCGGCTGGGCCAAACGATAAATCTCTGAATGCAACAAATCTCCAAACCTTGGCTGGGATGAGCAACTAATCTTCGAACCTTGGCTGGGCCGAGCAAATAATCTCCAAACCTCGGCTGGGCCGAGCAATAAATCTCCGAACCTCGGCTGGGCCGAGCAACTAATCTCCAAACCTCGGCTAGGCCGAGCAAATAATCTTCGAACCTCGGCTGGGCCGAGCAACAAATCTCCGAACCTCGGTTGGGCCGAGCAACTAATCTCCAAACCTCGGCTGGGCCGAGCAAATAATCTCCGAACCTCGGCTGGGCCGAGCAACTAATCTTCGAACCTCGGCTGGGCCGAGCAACTAATCTCCGAACCTCGGCTAGGCCAAGCAACTAATCTCCGAACCCCGGCTGGGCCAAGCAACTAATCTTCGAAACCTGGCTGGGCCGAGCAACTAATCTCCGAACCTCGGCTGGGCTGAGCAACAAATCTCTGAACCTCGGCTGGGCTAAGCAACTAATCTCCGAACCTCGACTGGGCCGAGCAAATAATCTCCGAACCTCGGCTGGGCCGAGCAACTAATCTCTGGACCTCGGCTAGGTCAAGCA
Organism: Calamus simplicifolius; assembly: GCA_900491605.1. NCBI lineage: Eukaryota > Viridiplantae > Streptophyta > Magnoliopsida > Arecales > Arecaceae > Calamus > Calamus simplicifolius. The sequence goes on along the minus strand of UESW01003010.1, from coordinate 49,350 downwards.
ACGAATCTCCGAACCTCGGCTGGGCCGAGCGATGAATTCTAAAGCCCCGGCCAAAACTGGAGTGTATAAAGCCCCGGCTAAAATCGGAGTGCATAAGTCCTGGCAAAAACCGAAGCGTGCAAACCTCGATCGAAATTGAAGGACTTCTGAACAGTCCCTAGAGCTTTGGCCGGTTCGAAGGATACATGTCGCGCAATATCGTCAGTGGGTACAAATTCTGCGCCTTTAGTAATCTCTAAAGGCCTCGACATGCCCTACACGGCCGCCTAAGAACCCCGGATAAAGTCGGGGAACCTCTCCTACTACTAAATCCTCAGGCTAACCGAGCGGTACCCCTGTGCCTTAGTCGCGCCTAATGTTCGAATCCTCGGCCAAGCGAGCAAAGTCTCCATGCTTTAACCACGACCTAAGGCCTCGATCAAACCGAGCAACTTCCGAGATAACGGGAACACCTCCCGGTACTTCAGCAGAGGTGAAAGACCTCTCTCTACCCAATGATAAAGACATACGAGCCGTCTTTTTTCGAAGAAGCACCTGTCTTGTTCCACAAACGAGACCATGATTTACCGCATAAGCCCATGGGACCGCCCAGGTCTCCCTTTGGCTCGAATAGGGACAAACGGCTCCCCCCTTTTTCTTTTTTATGGACCAAACGACGATCTCAGTAGGGAACAAAAGATTGCCAAAAAAGAACTTCCCTCTTATTCATTATAAGGAAAAATACAAAAGAAAAAAGAAAAAGTAAAAATAGCCTTCACAAAGGCTCACTGCCTCCCTCAGGAGCTGTCGGGTCCTCCCTGTGTCGAGTCAGCTCGACGACTTGTTGACGGAGGGACACTATCACCCCCTCCTGCCGGTCAATTACCTGATGAAGAGCCTCGGCCTCCCTCGTAGAGACAGCAAGAAACTCCTCGATCATCTTTTTGAGCTGCTCATGGCCCGCTAGAGCTGACGCCAAGGCCATCCCATCAACGGTCACGGAAGAGCGACTCCCCCGGAAGTCCCTGTGGTCATTGCTGCCGACATTCGGCCCTTCGATCGATTGCCCTTCATCATGAGAGGCCATACATGCTCTCAGGAGCTATCGGAAGGCTAGCTGAGGGGATGACAAGCACTGACATCCCTCTCATCCATATTTATATCACCCTGGCGAGTATTCCGATCAGTCGGGTCATTAATCCCGACTCGTGGGAATCTGCCGCGTGTCGCCACTTCGGCTGGCACCCACGGGAAGCGAAGAGTCGCGCCCCCTCCCGAGGAAAATCGGTAAGCATCGACGAACTACTCGGGAGCCCCCCTCCTTCTCTAGGAACTGGGTTCCTTCCGATCTGCCAGGCCCTCACGAAGTAAATGTTCTCGAAACCCCACTGGATTTCCTTGAATCAGCCGCTCTTAGAGAAGTGCGAGGAAACGAAAAGGTGCGTCAGCAGCTGACGCTGACTCGCTTCCCTCGGAAATCACCAAATCATAAATATCAGGTGTCCCCATGCGCCGCCTGTTTCGCTTTGGCGGTCCATGCCAAATCTTACAGGAACCAAACATTAGAAGTCTCGGCGATGACCGAGTTATCCCTCCGAGCAACAAATCTCCGAACCTCTACTGGGCCGAGCAATAAATCTCCGAACCTCGGCTGGACCGAGCAATAAATCTTCGAACCTCGGCTGGGCCGAACAACAATCTCCGAACTTTGGCCAAAGTCAAGGAATATGTTCTACTATTAAGATCCTGGCCAAAGTCGAGGAGCTTCTCCCACTACCAAAGCCCCAGCCTAAAGCCGAAGCGCATGTCTCGTTATCACAACTCCCGACCAAACCAAGCAATCTCCAAAGTTCCATCCGAATTCGGGCAGCTTATAAGCCTCGACCGGGTCGAGTAGCGCAAAATCCTCGGCCAAGAACGAGTGATATCTCCGCGCCTTATCCTGCGCCAAGTAAGATACTATCTGAAAACTCGGACGAGCCGAGCAGCTTCTTAAACACCCCAAGACGATGTTAGCGCCTCGCGGTACTTTGGTAGAGGTGAAGGACCTCCCTCTACTCAAAAGAGACGTACGAGCTCTCTTTTCGAAGAAACACCTGTTTCGTTCTACAAACAAAATCATGTTTACCGCGTGAGTCCGCACAACCTCCCAGGTCTCCCTTCAACTCGAACAGGAACAAATGGTCTCCCCTACTGAGAACCGGGCTGCGATTTTGGCAAAAAACAAAGTGGCAAAGTATGTTATGACACGGGAGCGACAACTCTCGGCACAAAAAGAAACAGAAGCTAGGAGAAAGGACAAAACTTTCTTTATTTCATTTCCAGCGAAATGAATTACAACCACATAAGAGGCATTACAAATGCGTCGAAGCACAGGAAATGAAGACGAGTACATAGCTCGGCCGAACTGCTCCAAGATAGCTTCGGGTAACAATGATACTTCGGCATCTGGTCCAACAAATCAAACAAACCACGAACCAGTCAGCTTGCACTGATAACGAGCAAATGACTCGGCCCGACTGTTGCGACTAGCTTCAGTTAATAATGATATCTCGGCATCCGGCCCGAGATATCAGAGAAATCAGAAAGGGTGGATGAGCCTTGTCCCAAGCCACCCATCCGCAGAGCCCTCTGACGGGTGGGAAGAAAGCTCGCGGACTCTGATAACGAGGTACTCCCTCAAATCAAGTGTGTACCACTAGCCACTGCCCAAGTCAAAAGGCAATGTACTAGCGGACAACACACCATCACCCCCTCCTCACGTGGCAAAAGATTCCCCGGGCAGACAAGCCCAGGAATCCGGATCAGGGAAGGAGGCGAAGTTCATGTAAGTCATGGGAGCACGCGTGGACTTCCTACCCTGCATCCCCCAAGGAGAATCGCAAAGGACACACAGAAAGCGTATATGTGCACTCTCCATGCGATCTCTGCGAACCTCCTGTGCGCTCTCCATACGATCTCCGGAACTCCTTTCTTGAGGACGAGCCACTCTCCGGCGGCTCCTTCATCACCCCAGCTGTCTGGAGGGCGACGACTTGCAGAAGGAAAGCCCGGTCCTCCCGCTCTAAACCCCAGAGGGACAGGCATTATGTAAACCTTCGCAATTCACAGAGAAGAGAACTCTAGGATGGCACAACACAGCCCTCTTTCCCCTTTTTATAGGCGAAGATGAACCAGGAGCAGCTATCAGAACAGAAAGCCCCGAGATTCAAAACGCCTGACCCACGCCACCACGTGGCCTCCCAAGATGAAAACAGCGCCCCTCGTTGCGCGCCGAGCACGTCGCCCGAACCATGACGCATGCCAAAAGATTTTCTCTAATCCCGGATCACGAGCTTTAAATGCAGAAAATCGTCCGCCGATCTTAGAGGTACTGACAGACCTAGGAGATCGTCCCACGAAAATGACGTCCTCCAATGGTAAATAAGCACTTACACCACACGCCAAAGCAACCTGCATTGGAAAAGATCAATACAGCAAAGGTCCCTCGGAAAGTGCCGGGGCGACCTTTTGTCGGCTGCAGAGCCGTACTATTTACTTCAGAAAAAGGAAGATCGACCTGCCTTGGAAAAGACAAAGCACTAATGGGGGTAATAAAGAGACGTGAGGGCCAAATATTCCTCGATAGGGATGCTTCGATACCCTATACTCCGGCCGACCCCCCCTCCATCTTTGGAAGCCACCCTACTATCGCAAGCTCGGATGGACCAGCAGGGATCGGCGAAGAAAATGGTTAACGATGGCCTATCACCTATCAGTATTTAAACCGCTCCAGGCGAGAGCCCTAATCGCCCTAGCCATCAGCCCCAGTGCCACTAACATAAAATCTTGCTATGCGCCATCACCTCAGTGACCGCTCGCGGGAAGCGAGGAGTCACCCTCTCTTTACCGAAAAGAATAAAGGGATGACAACGAGGATTCAACAAACCCCCCTGCTCGGGAACAGACTCCCCTCTTTTCGTCAAAGGCACGTCCATGATTTCGCCACTGATAAGGCGAACTACCCTGGTCCTAGCCAGGATGCTTCTGTGATTCCTGGTCCTGTCCAGCCGAGCTATCACATCCCTCGGCCCCAGCCGAGCTATTTCATCCCTCGGCCCCAGCCGAGCTATCACATTTCTCGGCCCCAGCCGAGCTATCACATCCCTCGGCCCCGATCGAGCTATCACATCCCTTGGCCCCAGCTGAGCTCTTTCATCCCTCAGCCCTAGCCGAACTGTTTCATCCTTCGGCCCTAGCCGAACCATTGCGTCATTCGACTTAAGCCGAACTGAATTGTCTCTCAACCTCCTTTCGTACCGAGCCGCGTTGTCTCTTGGCTCCTTTGTCGGGGCTATCCCTATGCCTCGGCCTCGACCAAGATGTTCCCTCAGATTCGAGTCAAAAAACCAACCAAGCGGCGCAAATAAGCCATAGGTTGCTCGTGGTTGGGATAAAACTTAAGACGAGAAATCATCCGAGAAAGGCGAACAAACGAGAACAACTGATCCATTCACTAATTTCTGGTTGAACTACAAAAGAAAAGAAACAGAAAATACATGTGGAGGCTCCTCAAGGGATCAAGGCTTGGGATCAGACCCTGCGCTTCCTGCAGCGGCGTCAGCAGGGGCGTCGCTTGGCTCCCCCTTTTCGATGGAGTCCCACCGAGACACCTCGGCGGTAGCGTCGACGCCCAGAACAGCTTCGAGATCGACGTCTAATATCTTCTCATACTCATCCTCCTTGGCCCCCGGGATGCGGGTCTCATAATATTTGGCCTCCAAACAGGACAGGTCTAGGTCGGGATAAGCTTGGGTGATCTTAGCTCGCGCCTCCTCCTCGCCGAACCGGAATGCATCGGCATAGGCTTCCCTATGTTCCTCGGCAAACTGGGTGGAGCTCTTATACTCCTCCACCGCTGAAGAGACCCGCGTGTTTGACTCGGCCAATTGTTCCTCCAACTCGGAAATCCTCCGGTGCCTCGAAGCTGCCTCCTCTCCGAAGGCCGTCAACCACTCCTGGAACTCCATACTCATCTTGTTTAGCTGCAAACAAAAAGCCGATTAAGAAGAAGGTCGAAAGGCCAAAACAGATGGGACAGGAAACACCCTACCTGCTCATCCCGCCGAGCTAGTTCATTGCCTAGCGCTTGAACCCTATTGAGAGCCTTTGATTTAGCCGATTGATTTTGACAAAGACTCTCCTAGAGTTCATCAACCCGGGACTGTCTATCCCCGATCTCCTGGTGAGCATAGTCGAGCTCGTCAGAGAGTCGAGCAGCTCGCTCGTCCGACCTTTTTAGCCGATCCTTCATTTTGGCAAGTTCTTTGTCCAAACGGGTGAGCTGGTCCTGCTGCCGCCGACACTTGTGCTCCTCCTCCTCGAGCCTCTTGCTCCAGTTGCCCTTATCTTCGGCGTGGCTGGCTTTCAACTGGCCCCATCTCTTATCGAAAAACCGCTGCATGGAATTAACCTTACCCTTGTGCTCCGCTTTGATCTGAGATAACTCCAGACTGGCCTTCTCGGATTGCTCGCGGAAGCCTTGAAGCTCATTGACCTGCATTGCGAGTTGAGAGGCTCTTTCTCTCTCAGCTGTAAGAACCTTGCGAGCCTCCTCGAGCTCCCTCTGGGAGACCGCCGAGGCTCGGGAAAGATTAGCTGTTGAATCCACCCTCTCCTTAAGGTGATCGACCTCTTTACGGGCCTGAGCTCAAGCTCCGACGACCAGATGCAAACGCCATTTCAGCACCTCATGATCAGGGCATTCTGCGAAAAGGATTGCACATATGAGGAATGCAGTCGAACTAACTGACTAAAAACCCTACTTCGGTGTGATGACTTACCCGAGACGCATAATCTGAAGCAATCCTTATGAGGGCAAGGTCATCAATCTCGGTAAGAAGGAAAGCTTCATTCGGCACTCCAGTGTGCCTGAAGGCCACCTCGACAAGATCATCCGGATCATTCCCTTCCACCGAAGAACCTTCTCCCTCTTGGAACACAGACCGCATCAGAGCGGAAAACATGGCGCTCACCTCCAGATCGTGTGAGTGGAAATTTGCACTCAGGGAGCCAACTTGGGAACCCGCGGCCCCTGAGGCCCTCGTTCGGCCAACCTCCTCCACCAGAGCCCTCATTTGAGAGGCCTCGGGCATTTCGGCTCTGGTAAGGGAAGCCCCGGCCCAAACGTCCCCTTCGCTCGACGGCTCCCCTCCTTCTCGTTCTTCCTCTTCTGCTTCCTCGGACATTTCTCTGCCCCCGGAAGACTCCTCTTGAACTTCGGTTTCCCTCGGGGCCTCCTGTGCCTCGGCGGAAGGCCCTTCACCGGAAGACGCCCCGTGAGGTTCGGTCGCTGGTTCGGCAGGTTTGGCTACCCCTTCATCCCCCGCTGGCTCTCCCACCAGCAGCCCAGGCTGAACCTCAGCAGCTGTAACCGCTTCTCCCACCTCGATCGAAGCGGGGGCTGCTCCCGCCTCCGCCTACAACTTCTCTGAGCCACCGGCCTCCAATGAGGGAGACCGAGCTACCCCGGCCACGGGGGTCTCCAAGTGAACCGACGTCGTTCCCTCACCATCGTCGGACAAAATGGTAGCAGGTGGGGAGGAAATTTCAGCAGCCTCCTCCGAAACCCCTGCGGTATCTTGATCTTCCCCCCTGACAGACCTTCCTCCGGCACCGAAAGACCGTGCGCTGCCAGAACTTCAATACTTCCAGCCCACGGCGACGAGAAGCGCCGATCATCACCATCTCTCCTGATCCCCCTAGGACGGGAGCCGAAAGGGCGAGACCTCTTCTCGGCCCTATGCTTGCTACTGGAGCCGGATCTCCTGCGATGCTTGCCCAGCTCCTCCCTCACCTGCTCTACGAACTTCGACCTTTCGGCTATAGGAGCAATACGATTCGCCCGTTAGCTCGCACAAAAATCGAAGTTGAAATCACATTAAGCTATTGGCTACAAAGTGATACTCACCGTGAGGATCAACAGGACTCAATCCAGCCGCGAAGAGAGCGTCCTCCGATAGAAGGGCGCTGGCTGAAAGCACTCGACTGCCACGTAACACGATCAAATCCCTTTTCTCCTGCTTGGATAACTCCGGATGCGCTTCTGATCCTTTACATATCATCCCCACACCCAAGGGAAATCTGAGCCAATATTCCCTTCGACTATAAAGAATCGCGATTTGGATTCCTTTATCGACGACGGGTTGTCCGAAATCATCTTGAAAGACCTCCGGGGACCGATGTAAGGCCACTCTGAGGCCCTCCCGAAGATCAGATTGTAGCACACCTTGAACATCGGAAGGGTCGCCGTTATCCCGACACGGCTGCACAACGAGATGAATCCGATGAGGTTGCGCCAGCTGTTGGGAGCCACCATGGTGAAGCATATATTGTAGAACCTCATCACCTCCCGCACCAGCGGGTGAAGAGGAAACCTGAGGCCTGCCCTCAAACTTTCCTCATAATAGAACGCTCCGTCCCCTAATCCAGATGTCACACTGTCATGAGCCGTTGGGAGCAACAAGGTAACATCCTGAGGAATCTTGTACAGGCGGTGTATCCGTTCCAAATCTGCCAGGGTCACCTCCGAAGCCTGATCGCTCGAACTCACCATGTTTTCGATTGAAAGAGACGCTGAGCAAGGCCGCTAAGAAAATGGGGAAATGAAGTTCTCTAAGGGAAAGAGAAAGAGCGCTATGAATAGGGATGGCGCCACTACGACTCCATTTTTTCCAAAAGAAATCGCTTCAGGAAGAAGATAAGGCGTCTCAACCAAGACGTCCGGAACCACCGCTGCAGGCGCCGTGAAGATCGAGATCTCCTACGTGGCGCTTCCCCAACTGTTGCCTTCGCTCCTAAGAAACGATGGATCCACCTCGAGAAGGCAAGACAGCCACGCAGCATTAATTAGGGCATCATTGCGTGGGCTGTCAAATACAGATCCCCCCGTTCGGATTGCATCACCTAAGTCTATACTCCCTATGCCTGAACCTACACTTAGAACTAGGGAGTGTGGGGCATGCATTGAGGGGTAAAATTATCATTGCGTTGATAACCGTGCGAAGGGGCTAAGATCAGCCCCAGCCCCCACTTGCTATGCTGCGCCTACAAAGAATGAGCTAGCTAGTATGATCCGGCGGATCGAGCAACCCGTAGCTCGGCTTCCCCAAACAATATATAGCTTGGTTTCCCCGAGCGATCCATAGCTCAGCTCCCCGAGCAACCCATAGCTTGGCTCCCCCGAGCCATCCATAGCTCGGCTCCCTCGAGCAACCCATAGCTTGGCTTCCCCGGGCAATCCATAGCTCGGCTTCACTGAGCAACCCATAGCTCGGGTTCCCCGAGCAACCCATAGCTCGGCTCCCCCGAGCAACCCCTGAGAAATCCATAGCTCGACATGCACCTCCGCGGAACCTGGCACGGGAGAGCCCAAGTCTAGTGTAACAGAATCCCAAACGAAGAATTATATCGAGAAGTGGCCTAGGATCTACAATAACGGCCTAGGATCTGCAAAATGGCCTAAGACCTACGCAGTCATCAGATCTTAGGCCATCAGAGAGCTCTCTTAGCCGTCGATCCTTCAACGGACAAGATACGGATCCCACCGGCCTAACAACAGCTTGATTCAAATCATCTCCGTATCCCAACAACTTTTGAACCTTCCAGAAGGCGCTCAAGATTCAGGTGATTGCCTATAAATAAGACATTCCCAGATTCTCTCAGGTACATGCGCAAGCTCCCATACACAACTCCTGGCTCAGTCTCAGCATCACTCTCTCTCCCTCTCTCTCACTGCTCCCCCTTCTCCTTTCCACCGTCGGTGCTCCGCACGAGCTCCCGATAGGCCATCCCTGGAGGGACTCCTCAGAGAGATCCTTCTTCTCATTTCTGTTGATCGTCGATCCCCACTGACTTGAGCGTCGAAGGGTCTTCCGCGGAGGGCCACCCCCAACGCCTCTCGTGTAAGGACTTCTTTGCAGGTCCACCCAGGAGGAAGCCCGGTCAGGAGACCGATCGCGCTCGAGTCGGAGGACAAATTCCGGCAGCAACAAATACTATAATGTATTTTAATTTTATTGAAATATATTATTATTATAATGATATTACTATAGAGATTCTCTAAATTTAAGTGAAATAATATATGTTCGAATATATTATTAAGATTATAATATCAAAACAACTTAATAGTAATATTTTTTTAATAGTAATTAACTAATTTAATCATTAAAATTAGTTACGAATTATATTTTGTAATATTATTAAATAATATGTTATAATAAATTTTATGTATTAATATAAAAATTGGTAATTAAATTTTTATTATTATTAAATTCATTCCTTTATAATGAATTTTATTATTTTACAATAAACAATATATTTTATTTTAACAGTATTATTTCATAATAAATATTTGATATTTTAAGATATATTTAGTAATATTATAAAATATTCTTTTACAGTATATATTATGATATTAATAAATATATTTTATAATAAATATTATAATATTATAAAATATTATTTTTTTGTTTAACAGGGTGGCCTGGCCACTGTGGCCTAGCCACCCTGTTGCCGGCCACGGCCGTAGCCGAGAGGGACTGGGGCGGGGGAGGAGGGGGGTACCCCTTGGCCAATTTTCTTTTTTTTACGGTGGCCTGGCCACCGTGGCCAGGCCACCTTCTTGCCGGCCACGGCCGTGGCCAAGAGGAACTGGGGCCCGGCCCTCGCCCCCGGCCAAAATTTTTTTATTTTTGGTTTAACAGGGTGGCCAGGCCACCCTGTTGTTGGCCACGGCCACGGCCGTGGCTGGGACTGACTGGGGCGAGGGGAGGAGGGGGGGGTACCCCCGTCCATTTTTTTTTTTACGGTGGCCTGGCCACCGTGGCCAGGCCATCTTGTTGCCGGCCACGGCCGTGGCCGGGAGGAACTGGGGCAGGAGTGGGGGGGGAGGGGGGTTACCCTCCTCCCCCGGACAAATTTTTTTTTAAGGGTGGAGGGGAGAGAGGGAGAGAAGACCTACCTAGAGAAATCGGTCGCCGACGAGCTTGTCGGGAGCCGGAGATCCGCTAGAGGCAGGGAAGACGGAGGAAACACATGCCGGTTTGGGAGGGGGGCCTTTGGAGAAATCGAGGAGGAAGAAGAAGGGGTGCTTATATTGATTAGGATTAGCGATGCAACTGTGCATCGCTAATCCGTCGCTAATCAGTGACGCATAATTGCATCGCTGTTTAGTCGCTAATTTCCTGCCTACGCGGTGTTTTGGCGGAAAAATTGCGACAAATTCGAAATGCGTCACAATATTGCGACGCATAAGATTGCGTCGCAATATATTTTAAATTAATAAATATATAATATTAATTATATTAAGTAATTAATATTGCGACACATTCGAAATGCGTCGCAATATTGTGACGCATATTTTGGCGTCGCAATATTGCGACGCATATAAATTGCGTCGCAATAAATTTTAAAATATTAAATTTATAATATTTATTTTATCACGATATTATTATAGTTTATTATATTTAATATCCATCCGATCGAAGATGATCCGACGGTTGCGATCGATCCGAGCCATGATCCCGATCGGCGATGATCGATTGAACTGTTGCGATCCATCCGATCGGCAATGATTAGATGGTTGTGATCGATCAAACCATAATCTCGATCGGCGATGATCGATCGAACTGTTGCGATCCATCCGATCGGCAATGATTAGATGGTTGTGATCGATCCAAGCCATGATCCCGACCGGCGATAATCGATCGAACCATTGCGATCCATCCGATCGGCGATGATCCGACGGTTGCGATCGATCCAAGCCATGATCCCGACCGGCAATGATCGATCGGACCGTTGTGATCCATCCGATCGAGATGATCCAATAGTTGCGATCGATCCAAGCCATCATCCTGATCGGCGATGATCGATCGGACTATTACGATCCATTCGATCGGCGATGATCCGATGGTTGCGATCGATCCAAGCCATGATTTTGATCGGTGATGATCGATCGGACCATTGCGATCCATCCGATCGGCGACGATCCGACGGTTGCGATGCATCCGAACCATGGTCCGAGTCGGCGATGATCGATCGGACCGTAGCGATCCATCTGATCGACGATGATCCGACGGTTGCGATCGATCCAAGCCATGATCACGACCGGCGATGATCGATCAAACCGTTGCGATCCATTCGATCGGAGATGATCCGACGGTTGCAAGCGATCCGAGCCATCATCCTGATCGGCGATGATCGATCGGACCATTGCGATCCATCCGATCGGCGATGATCCGACGGTTGCCATCGATACAAGCCATGATCCCGACCGGCAATGATCGATCGAACCGTTGCGATCCATCCGATCGAAGACGATTCGACGGTTGCGATCGATTCGATCCATCATCCTGATCGGCGATGATCGATCGGACCGTTGCGATCCATGATCGGCGATGATCCGACGGTTGCGATCGATCCAAGCCATGATATCCCGACCGACGATGATCGATTAGACCGATGCGATTCATCTAATTGGCGATGATCTGACGATTGTGATGCATCCGAGCCATGATCCGGATCGACGATGGTCGATCGGACCGTTGCGATCCATCCGATCGGCGATGATCGAGCAGTTGCGATCGATTCGAGCCATGATCCGGATCGGCGATGATCGATCGGACCGTTGCGATCCATCTGATCGGAGTCGATCCAATGATTGTGATCGATCCGAGCCATGATCCCGATCGGCGATGATCGATTGGATCATTGCGATCCATCCGATCGGCGACGATCCGACGGTTGCAATCTATCCAAGCCATAATACCGATCGGCGATGATCGATCGGACCGTTGCGATCCATCCGATCGGCGACGATCCAGTGGTTGCGATCGATCCGAGCCATGATCCAGATCGGTGATAATCGATCGGACCATTGTGATCCATCCAATCGGCGACGATCCAACGGTTGCGATCCATCCGAACCATGATCTGAATTTTTTAAATTTTTTAAATTTTTGCATCACTAATGTGTCGCTATTTAGCGATGCATTCTAATGCATCGCTAAATTAATGATTGTTTAAAATTATTTAAAATTAAAAATTAAATTTTTTAAATTTTTTATCAAATGCATCGCTATTTAGCGATGTATTTTTTTGCGTCGCTAAATTAATGATTTTTAAATTTTTTTATATTTTTTTTATTAATTGTGTCGCTAAATAGCGACGTTTTTTAAAATTTTTTAAAATTTTACATCGCTCTGTAGATTAATGATTTTTTAAATTTATTTAAAATTACAAATTAATTTTTTTTTAATTTTTTGTCATTGCGTCGCTAATGCGTCCCTAAATAGCGACGTATATTTTGCATCGCTAAATTAATGATTTTTAAAATTATTTATTAAAAATTATTTTTTAAAATTTTAGTTAAATGCATCGCTATTGCGTCGCTAAATAGCGACGCATATTGTTGCGTCGCTAAATTAATGATGTTTTAAAATTTTCTGAATTTTTGCGTCGCTAGTGCGTTGCTATTTAGCGACACATTTTATTGCGTCGCTAAATTAACAATTTTTTAAAATTATTAAAAATTAAAAAAATATATTTTTTTAATTTTTTTGTCAAGTGTGTCGCTAATGCGTTGCTATATAGCGACACATTTGTTGCGTCGCTAAATTAATGATTTTTTAAAATTTTTGCGTCGCTAATGCGTCGCTAATAGCGACGCATCTTCTTTGCGTCGCTAATTGCATCACTATTTGTTTTTGTCGCCGCGGCGTCGCAATTTGGTCGCAATTTAGCGACTCAAAAATGCGTCGCTAAAATAGCGTCGCTATTTTAGTATTTTCTTGTAGTGGACGTCAGCTTCGGCCTCGGCCTCAAACTTCACCTCGGTCTCGGTGTCAGCCTCGACTTCGGCATCGACCTCGGTTTCGGCCTCAGACTTCACCTTGGCCTCGACATGTCTTCAACCTCGGCCTTGGCATGTCTTCAGCCTTGGCCTTGAGCCTCGCCTCGGCCTCGGCATGTCTTCAGCCTCGGCCTCGAGTATCGCTTCGGCCTCGGGTCTCGCCTTGCTCTTGGCCCATTGTCTCAGTCGTGAAACCAACTTTGAATATTGTGCCCATTGATCTAAAGCACTTGAGACGGCCACGTGGCCTGCTAACCCGCTCTTTGCCAAGATTACGGGTGGTTACTGATGTATTATGGACAGTTGCCGATATTTACGGTGCGCGTTTAGCGGCTATACGCCCACCTACCATCTACGGAGCCGCTCTTGACGGAAAATGTGATTCGATGGTTATCTGCGAAGAGTAAGAGGGACCTCCAAATAGGTATATAAAAGCCCTGACTCACAGCGAGGAAGGGAACTCGACTTCTACTATCTCATATCTACTACTGTTCTTTAAACTACTAACTTGAGCGTCGGAGGATCCCTGTCGAAACCATCAGTTTGAAACTTTTGTTGTAGGTTTTCGACTAAAGAAGATAGTCTTGTCATCTTCCGAAAGACCCATAAAGCTTTTTTTCTTGTTCGATACTCTTGAAAAGTGATTTAACAGCAATAAATATAAACTCAGCGATCGCGCTGCAGGCAAGGCAAACCAACAAAGCGATGTCGGCAGGGTCACTCGTGCGTACACCATCAGCAATTGCGAAGCCAGCCCCAGTATAAAAGACTATTGTTCCATGGGATCTTCTTGCGTTTGTTCCCGTCCATTAGCTTCTCTCCCTCTTGCTATCCTTTTGGCATTGCCTGTCATAGAATAGTAGCAAAGATAATGCTATCTCAAGTCTCTGTCAATCCCGCTATTAGAACAGTAATATCATATAAGTGGGACCCACTCGCCATGATGGGGGTGACAATGGACGTTAAAGGCAGCTCCCCCAGTCCACAAGAACCATTCCTGATTATACTTCTATCAAATCAATGTTGGATATCATACATATATAACCCACTTGCACTGATGGAGTGATTGAAAGATTGGCTTACAAAGGCAACTCCTCAATGATAACCATTATTGATTAAGCTACCATCAAAGTTGGTGTTAAGGAAACTCTAGGTGGGGGCTCTCAGGAAAGTTGACATTGGCGGTGGGCATTGATGCTTGTAATGGGAAACCCCAAATTTCTCCAACTGTCAAAGATCCCTTGAAAGCTTTTCAATTCATATATATATATTTTTTTTAGATACTTGAAGAGCTTCAATATTTTCCCTACGAGATTTAAGATTTGATCCTTCATGATGATTTTCTCACAACTTTTTATATATAAAAATTTAGCTATAATACTTCTTAATAATTTTTAACAATCTAAAGTAAATACTAAGCTAGAGATTTGAGGAAAGACTTTACAATCTAAAGATTTTAAAATTAGTAGAACTAAAACCGAATACATGAAATATAATTTTAGTGAAAATAAATGAAGAAATAGTAAAAATTGCAAGCCAAAAGATATCAAAAAATAAAAAATTTAGATAATTAGAATCAATTGTTCAGCAAGAAGGTAAAATAAGTGAAGATGTGAACCATAGAGTTAAAGCAGGATGGATTAAGTGAAGGAGTGCTTCGCGAGTATTGTATGATATAGAACAGAGCATTCGGTATTAGGTCAGCTATGATCGATACATTCTATTAAAATTGAAAGAAAAATTATATACAATCGCTATTAGGCCAGCTATGCTATATGAAACAGAGCGTTCGATAATACTGAAATAACATGCGAATAAATAAAGTATAACAGAAATGCGTATGTTAAAAGATAGAATTGAAAATAAATATATAAGAGAAATGATAAAAGTAGCCCCAATTGAAGATAAAATAAGAGAAAATCGATTACAATGGTTTAGATATATACAACGAAGACCTTTAAATGCTCCAGAGTGATCTTTTAATAATTTATGGTAAGTATAGAGGTAAAGATAGATCTAAATAAATTAAATAAAAATAATTAAAAAAATATATAATTATTTGTAATTTAAATATTGGCTTAGTTCTGAATAGAGCAGAGTAAAAGTAGATTCATATAATCAATCCCATGTAGTTGGAAAAAGGCTTAGCTGAGTTGAGTTGAAAAAGAATTTAAATCTAATCCTTCAATGCATGTTGGAATCTCTTGCATCCTTGAAGCTGTTATTATTTATGGCACAACCCTGTAAACAAATAAAACATCATAGAAATTATCTTCATCCAAAACATGCCTTCCGCTAAGAACTTGTATGCGGGCCAGCGTCCTCAGCAAGCGAATCGCATTCAATCATTCTTCCGAAGCATTAGTTATTCCCGTCTCGCTTGGTTCTTGATTGCAATTCTACTCGACTCCAAGATTAGTTTAAAGAAGTCAATTTGGGCCATTCAGCGATGTGATATGACTCAAAGTGCACTACGTCCCTTACTGCTTCGGCAGTGAATCGATATCCGGTTTTCATTTCTTGAGAGCCCCCCTTCAGGGTCTGTCAAAATCAACTTCAATAGAAGTGTCCGTGGTAGAGCTGCTAGTTCTGCGTTCATCATCCGTGGGGCGGCGGGTGATTTGTTGGCGGCAGGAGGTTTTGGTTCTCTTGACTATTCCGTCCCGATGGCTGAGCTCTATGCGGCTTAGGCGGGGATTTCTTATGCCGTTCGGATTCTCCGCGCTCCTAGGATCATGATCGAGGGTGATTCTATGACGGTCATTTCTTGGTTGCAGAAGGAGAATTGTTTTGATGGTCCCTCTAATCCAATCTTGAGGGATATTTGGTCAATTCTGCGAGTGACTGGCTCTGTCCTGATCCGTCATATATATCGTGAAGCCAATGCGGCAGTAAATTGGGTGGCTACCTCTATGGCTTAGCATACTGGTTCATGGATTTGAAGGCCTGAAGATCACTGTCTAATTTTTTTTCAGCATATTTTATCTTCTAATGTATTTAAACTGATTCATACGAGACTTATGTGATCATTCGTATGTAACAAAAAAAAAAAAAAAAAAATTTGATATGCGGAGCTTCTCAGCCACAACTTATGTATGTATTCTCATTGCGAGATTGTCGGCTTCGATTAAGTATTTTATTGTTTGACCTTTTAACTCTACGGATGGCCTCCCCGGTAATCAAATGTAGTGTTCTTACCGCTGTGAGATGATGGCACTGGAACTGACATTTAATATATATTAAATAAGCTTTAAAATATGTCAATAATACAAAACAACAATGCGAGGCAGATCAGTGGATAGGGATGCCAAATTATTTTCGTTTGTTCGTTTATTCTAACGGTATCATTTTTAATAGATCAAACTTTTTTTTTTTTTTTTTTTGATCTAAACAGCTTAATTAATAAATAGTCAATATATAATGATATTTTTTATCTCATCCTTATTAACTTAATATATATATTTAAATATATATATATATTAATATATTAAAAATTAAAAAGTTAAAATAAATAAAAATATATGTACTAAAAAAATCTAATAAAATACATTTGAATCTTTCTGTCTGTTTTCTTCTTTTTATGCAACCACATTGAACATCATGGTCAAAGCCTTTTATTAGTATTTTTTAAGTTTTTAATAAATTATAAATTTAATAAAATAAATTTATTTTTTTATGTAAATGATCAAACAGATACCTAATGGGTATCCATTTATCCGAGTATCTCTGTTGGAAAACAAAAACTTTTTTAATGGGGGATGAGGACCGATGGAGATCGCCCCGAGCGTTACCATCCCTATTAGTGCAGAATTAACTATTGGCTTCTTTAAATTTGGATTAGATCGGCTGTCCCAATCTAATGTGACTCTTAGGATTCCCACTTTGCATGCTTTCTAAAAAACTAAAATTTGATTGGAAAGATTATTTTTTTCAAAAAAATAAAAGCATAGATAACCTACAAGGCAAGCATGCTTTTGAATGAACATTTATTGATAGTTATTAATTGATTAAATATTTTTGATTAAACATTTATTGATTATATGTTTTTGAGAACTAGTTCCACAAATGTACAACACTATATCAATAGCAAAGTATAAAATTTTTATGCTCAAATATATATATATATATATATATATATATATATATATATATATATGAGATAAACTTAACTATATTTAAATGTAATGAAGTTCGAGACCTAGTTACTTTCTTTATTATTAAATTTATATTGTTCATGAATCAAAAAAAAAAAGTAAAAAAAAGATAGCTTAGGAATCCTATGAATTTAAGAAGACCAGATTCAATCATGATTACATTCAAATATACCATTTATCTTTCTCTTTTTCTCTCCCTTTATATATATATATATAATGTGTGTGCACGCATGTGTGTGTTCCAATCATATGTTATCATGTCGATGTATGAAAATGGTACCTAAAAATTATACTAGCATAGAACATCTCTCATGATCAAAAGGATTATGATACATCAAAACTTGATGAGATATAAAATTATTAGCAAATTGATGTTTAATAATTCCATAGACTCGACTTTAATATCTATCTCATATTGACCAACAAGTTAGTACTAGATCCATAGTACCAGCTTCCTTTTAACTTTCAATCCTTTTTTATTACAAAATAACTATATATATTTATTATGTGCAATAAGAAAATAATGGCTAAATGTCTGCTTCAGTTCACAATAAGGTTGGGCATCCATTTACCCTAAAATTAACCCCTCTTTTCTTCTTGGACAATCATGATGAAGATCAACCGACGAAGCCATAATCAAACAGATGACATAAGTTGATGAAACTGACGTATCCATGCCTGAACGACGGCGGCACCTAGCGAATTCATCCCTATCAACCTTCGGAGTCGACCTCCTTCATTCGGCCCACGAAATCAGCTTCTTCCATTCAGCTTCCGGAGTCGACGTTAGCCCTCAGAGTCGACCTTTTTCATTCGGCCTCCGGAGTCAGCCTTGACCACTCGGGCAACGCCCCTAGTCGGCCTCTCGGGTAGGACCCTAATGCGGCCACCCGAGTAGCGCGCCCAGTTTGCCTCCTGGGTTGGACCTCGATCGGCCACTTGAACAACTCCTCGACTCAGCCACCCAGGCAGCGTCCCCAGTCGACCTTTTGGGTTAGACCCCGACTCGACCATCCGAGCTGTGCCCCTCAGTCAGCCACCCTAATAAGATCTCTATCAAGGATGGCCCGTACAATCTATCTGACTGAACTTAGCCCACCAACCTCTTCGCGGTCATCATATCTGACAAGATCTGGCCCATCAACCTCTTTATAGCTACTATGTCTGATGGGACCTAGCCCATCAACCTCTCTACGACCATCATGTCTGATGGAACCTAGTCCATCAACTTTTCTATGACCATTATGTCTGACAAGATCTGGCCCACTAATCAGCTGAGGCCACCTACTTCGGATGGGACATGGCATGCTAGCGCTGACATGCCACGAGGAAGGCATACTCACTGCTGTCATATCACTCATTCTCTGTCAAGTGGCTAGACCTCGAGGCTTGTGAATATCTATAATGAGTAAGAGGGATCCCGATCAGGTATGAACACTTAGACGCCTACACAGAGTTTTTCTTTCAAACTCTCGAGCTCTCACAACACACAGCTGTTATCCAAACCATTTACTTAAGCATCGAAGGGTTCCTACTGAAATCATCGGCCCCTATAACTTTTTGCAGAATTTCAACCAAAGCGGAGTTCATCGAAAGATTTCAGGTTTATCGAAGAAGGTGATTGAACGCTGATGAATAATTGAGAAAATGATTTGGCATCAACACATGGGACATGGTAGGAATCATTTTAGAATTGCGTCACTTATTGTAACCTTGTTATCCTAACTGGTGTAAGTACTTACATACATGAAGAAAAGGTTCCCTTTCTCACCATAGCATCAAAATACTTACATACAGGGGACTCCTAACACCAAATAAAGCAATCGAACCCATTCTCTCAACAGGCCGAACCACATTATCTAGTCGCTGTATTACAAGGTCCCCACGTCAAACGGCCATGATCATCTTCAAACTCCCCAAATTAAGATCAATGAGCCATAAATCAAAATACATGCATCACACCTCATAATCTTAATTTCTATATTTGCCACGTACCATGCGCATGCCTCGATGCAAAGCGTCACCTTTACTCGTACTAATAAAGGTGACCGCAAAATAGCCCGCCCGTGCAGCGAAGAC
The DNA here is from genome assembly GCA_900491605.1 of Calamus simplicifolius. Classification (NCBI taxonomy): domain Eukaryota; kingdom Viridiplantae; phylum Streptophyta; class Magnoliopsida; order Arecales; family Arecaceae; genus Calamus; species Calamus simplicifolius. Next base: position 30,249 of record UESW01003010.1, on the reverse strand, counting down.
CCCCCACAAATAGAAAAAGGTTACATGCTAGTGCCCATCGCCATCATCCCATTATATATCCTCCCCCATGGGTGGTGATTTTGTGTTGAGTGAGCGACTGAGAGTGAGAGAGAGAGAGAGAGAGAGAGAGAGAGAGAGAGAGAGGGGGGCTTAGGCTTCAAGATCTTGGGGGCTCTGGAGATGTGGAGGCTACTGTCGGCCATGAGGCGAAGGCTGGGGTGGCGGAAGAAGAGGAGCGCGCGAGTGGCGGACGAGGGGACGCTCGCGAGTGCGGGCGAGGCGGGGGAGGGGCCGCGGCGGGGGACGGGTTGGAGGGGCGAGCTGGCAGCGCTGGTGGCGGTGGCGCGGGCGCCGTCGATGGCAGTGGCGTCGTGCCTGACGTGCCGGGCCGAGGAGGTGGAGGAGGAGGAGGAAGAGCCGGTCTGGACATCTGGCCGGCGTCCAAGGGCCGACGAGATGAACCACCTCATGATGCGCGACAGCATGCGCTACCGCATCTACGTGTAGGATTTCCTCTGGACTCTATTCTTCTTCTCAGAAATATATATATGTATGCACGTAACGTGTTTCAGATTTGATGTTGAAATTGATTTTATGAAGGGATATGGGTATGGAAAAAAAAAAAAAAAGGAGTACTTGATTGGTCTGGTGGTTGCTCTCTCGTTATAGAGGTAATCTAATTTTTAGATGGAATTTTGTGAGTAGATCGTGTTAAGAAGTTGGAAGGTTTTTTTTTTTTAAAAAAAAATCTAGCTTTCATATATAGTTTCGGTTTGGGTTAGGATTAAAAATTTAAATAGGAAGAACAGTTCCTCTCTCCTTATTTGATGTCAATGTAAATGATCGAAGGAGGGCCAAAGTAAACTGGAAATTAATTTGATGTCAGCAGCCATGTTTTTTTTTAAAGAATAAATGTTATAATATAATAGGAATTAGATCATTGTTCGATGTTGAAGCATATATATGTATATGCATGGAGAAGGTAAATTTTTGAAAGAATCACACTTCAGTCAAAAGTAAGCAAGCGAGATGGAAAAGAATTCTTGAGTTAAACAAGTAGCAAAGTCTAGTTCCTTGTACCATACAAGTATGATTTTGCATCGCTCTGATTTTTTTTTAAAATAATAATAACAAGGAAGAAGGTCCAAGGCATCATTAAAAAATGATTATCCATGCATCCGTAAGAATAATTTATGCAAGTCGTAGAGAAAAAAAATGTTATTCAGTAATTTTTTTCCCTTAATACTGCCAAATTTGTTAAAAAAATTAATGGTTTGGTTTGTACATATGCGAGCACTCAATTTTTTTTATTTTAAAAAATAATAAATTAAATATTTTTAAAAAAAATATTTATAATTTAATTGATCATTAATTCAAACTATAGTGGTAGATGAATTACCTTGTAAAATAATTTTAAAATTTTGTTTTAATTCTTGTTTTTAATTCGAATCAAATTTCATTAATTTTGCAAAGAAATTAAAGTTAAGTGATTGATAAAAGTATTACTAAACTAAGGATGGTATATCTCTCGTAACCAAAAAAAAAAAAAAGTAAAATTTAATGATACTATTTCTAATCTTTTTCCCTTCCCTCTTTTGTCGTATTCTGTCCTAGTGGTGGACAGGAGGAGAGGGATTGATCGATAGGAATAACCAACAGTCTTTTCCTTGTGCTACTTGCATGCATCACATATATTTCAAATCAGAAGTGTCATGGTATGAAGTGATAGTGGTGGGGGATGCCAGGATACCTAACGAGGGCGTGGGGCCTTCGTTATGTGGGCCGCCACGGCGGCTGGTGGGATGGATAGGTAACGATTCGGCCAATGGCAGCCTCGATCGCCATAGTTCTTCGGATCGAGTCGTTTAAGCTCTCAAGTTAATTTATTGGTAGCTTAACAAAGCAAAAGAGAGAGAATGGATTCCATAAATCCCAGAGAATGTGGGATCGCCTTTCTTTTCCACTACTTTCCTGAAAGCAAGCCGACGAGTAATTAAAGGGCAAAGGACCGCATGCATTGCATTCCGGCATGGGAGAAATATTCTATCCATCAAATCTTTTTCCTGTCAATTGTTAGCATGGATGGGAATGGGATTCATTCAGGTGCCATAATTGTCTGTCAGATATGTTCCTCACTCTCGAGATGAGCTCAAAGAATCATAACTGTCTAGTTTTGTTCCTCCTTTCCTTTCCCTTCACTTTTCTATCATTCAGGGATATATATATATATATATATAATTAATCAAAAGACAAAAGGAGTGCAACTTGGGTTTAGATCAATTCAAATTTGATTCATCGAATCTGATTTACAATAATGTTTAAACTATATTTGTTCAATTCAAACCCAAAAGATTCGAATTTAATTCGATCCAATTTGCAATTGATTCGGGTTCGAATTGACCGCAACTCGAACCCAAAATAAACTGAATCCGAGGATTATACGAACGGAGGTAGCTTATCGGCACCAGATTTTTGAAGCGTTTAGGGCGCTAGTCAGGTCGAACGAGATGGCCAACTTGAGAGTGAGAAGGACAAGACCGTCGATAGGCAAGGAAAAGAAGAACAAACATAAAGGCAAACCACCCGCACATTTCGTTTCACTTCTCGCCTTCTCTTTTTTGTTTACAGCACCTCCTCCTCTTCTTTGTTTTAGATAAGACTTTTTTTTAATACAATGTTAAAGCCCTGAGTCCAGCTTATGCGTTCGATAGAGAATTTTATTTTTTCATCTCTGGAATCCATAATTCGGTGTTTATTTACTTTATAAAAAGTATTTTTTTTTTATTTTTTTCTCATCAATCCAAATTTCAATCCGAAACTCAACCCGGTCCCGATTTTTAAAAATAGAATTAGGGTTGAGGTTTTACAAATAGGTTAGGATTGATATTTTACAAATAGGTTAGGATTAGGGTTGAGAAAAAACTCGAGTTTCGTGAGCCTGAATTGCACCCCTACAAGAGATATGATTTTAATTTTTTTCCTCAGAATAAACATGCAACATCTTAAATCAAGATATGACTAGTGTCATAAAAAATTAGAACTTAAAATCTATAGAAAAATATTTTAAATTTTAAATTCGTCACTTTTAATATAGTATTATTTTGTTAAAAAAGCTATATGATATAAAAGAAAAAATGTTAAAAATTAGTTTATTATCATGATATATATATGTTGATTTCCTTGGATATACTAGATTGCGGCATTGTGAGGCTTGGGATGGATAAATTTAAAGGATTAGAACTTTCAATATTCTTAAGCAACAACAGTGCTTATATTTTAGATGTTGGGACTGAGGTGCCTATTAGGTTATGCCCATGCCTATTGAAAGAAGTTTTGATAATTATTTTATATTATAAAAACTTCATCATAACTCTCCAAACTTTCCCATCTTCATTTGTATTAAAAGAAGATAAGTAAATCCTACAAGGTTGGCATAGTGTTCAAATGGAGGCGGCCCAACCTATTGTGTCATGCTAGCTGATATAATTGTTATTGTGTCATGCATGGTGCAGGAGTGTACACCACGTGCTGATTAGCCATGCATGCATATAGTCATGCATATATGCATGAAAAGATAAAATTATTTTTAATCATGAGTGGCCATATGTCCGCACGATCTGCACCGCACATGATGTACAAAGACCTTTCTTATTGACCATATCAACAAACCCATGACACTTGGGAATGGCTCGACACAGCCTATAGGCTCGTAGCCTACATAGGTTATACTATGCCATATTTGGCTCATATATCGTACTTGGCACGGTCTCGCTATATTGGCCCACATGCCAACTTACTATGCCAGTTTGCACATTGATCCACCAGCATGGCTTAGTTATTTTTATTTTTTAAAATATTTTTATATCAACATGATTAATTAATAATTTTTTAAATTAAGTTTGTAAAAATTAAATTAATTGAATTAAATATTTATTTTTATTTGTAGATAGGCATATTATTTATTATCACAACCACACCATTTCACCATTGTGTTACTCGATGGTCTTTTTCTTTCAGTATAAGAATAGTTGATCGATTTTCTTTGAACTATTATAGATAGAGTTTTTCTTACAATGTAATATACAACTTAAAATCTTTTTCCCATGATCTTCTCTTTCTAATATAAATATATAGATTAATTAATAAGACAACATAACAGCTATTTTATCAATTTTAACTTATCCTCTATGAGAATGCAACATTATGCAATAATTAAAAATTTAAGAATTAAAATAAATTTTAAATAAAAGTTTGAAGTTTAGAAGAACATTCAAGCTTCAAATTGTTGCTGCTGAAATCCGTCCTCGACTCGGACGCGATCGGGCTCCTTCTAGGCGGACCTGCAAAACAGTCCTCACGCGAGAGGCATTGGGGGTGGCCCTCCGCGGAAGACCCTTCGACGCTCAAGTCAGCGGGGATCGGCAATCAATAAATGAGAGGAGAAGGCTCTCGCTGAAGAGTCTCTCCAGGGGCCTTTCGAGAGCTCTGAGCATAGCGTTAATGGCGGAAAGAGGGTGAGCAGAAGTAGAAGAAGGGTAGGCCAGTAAGCCAGTGCGCATACCTGAGGAGCCGGGAGATGGCCCTACTTATAGAGGATCACCTGATTCCTTGGGGGCGTCGTGGGTCCGAAAGTCGTTAGGATTCGAATCCAGTTTGTTATGAGGTCAGTAAGATTCGCATCTTGTTGGTTAGAGGATCGACGGCTGGGAGAGCTGGTCAATGCCTCGAGACTTGGCGATTGCGTAGGCTCCAGGGCTCTAGGCCACTCTCGCGGGTCCTAGGCCACTCTCGGGCGTGATTTCTGTTTGGAATCTTACGAATTTGAACTCTCCCACGCCGGATTCCGTGGAGGTGCTTGAGCGCCTGAGTTTGGCCGAGGCATAACAGATAGCTCGGCCAGGACCGAGAGATAGGAATAGCTCGGCTGGGGCCGAGAGATGAGGATAGCTCGGCTGAGGTCGAGAGATGAGGATAGCTCGGCTGAGGCCGAGAAGCAGGGATAGCTCGGCTGAGACTGAGAGATAGGAATAGCTCGGCTGGGGCCGAGAGATAGGAATAGCTCGGCTGGGCCGAGAGACAAGGATAGCTCGGCTGAGACCGAGAGATGGGGATCCACGCCTTGGGAATCCTTGGCTCGCTGAGGGTTAAGGCGCCCCGATCCACTGAGGCTGACTCATCCCTAGCAGGTATCGCACATCAAGCGGAGTTAGGGTTGATCCTAACCCTTTGCATGATTATTGATGCAACGGCGATTTTGCCTCTCAACACATGCCCCCACTCCCTTGTTCGAAGCGTAGGTTCGGGCGTAGGGAGTATAACTCCGAGTGGCATGATCTGAATGGGTTCGGATTTGACAGCCCGCGTAATGATGCCCTAATTAATGCTGCGTGGATGCCTTGCCTTTACGGGATGGAACCGTCACTTCCTAGGGGCAACGGTTGGGGAAGTGCCACGTAGCAAATCCCAGTTTTCACGGTGCCTACAACGGCGGTTCCGGGCATTCCGATCAAGACGCCTTATCTTCTCTTTAAGGCGGTTTCCTTCGAAGAAGCAAAGTCGAAACAGCGCCATTCAATTTCGCAGCGCCCTTTCGTCCTTTCTTGGAAGATCCCGTTCCCCTTCTTCCTTTGCAGCGTCGCTCGGTGTTTTCTTCAACCAACAGCATGGTGAAGCCTAGCGACCCGACTTCAGAGATTGCTACTGAAGATTTAGAAAAAATACGCCAGAGATATGGCATTCCCTTGGATGTCATTTTACGGCTGCCGGAGCCCGAACATAGGGTTTCGCAAGAGCTGAAGGGTGGGATCTTTCTTTACGAAGATAGCCTGAAGGCAGGCCTCCGACTTCCCCTTCACCCCTTAGTGAAAGAGGTCATGAGGTTCTACAGCATCTGCCCAACAATGGTAGCTCCCAACAGTTGGCGGAGTATCATCGGATTTATCTCGATGTGCAACTGGGTTCAGGTAACAGCAACTCTGTCCCTGTTCCGTGTTTGTTACCACCTAATGTCCGGGAGGAGCTCGGAGTGGTCCTATATCGGACCTCGGAAATCGCTCAGGACGATCATGGATAAACCATCGTCCATAAAGGAATGGAAGGTTTGATTCTTTATCGTCGAAGGGAACATCGGTTCCGGCTTCCCGGGTATGGGGAAACCCTGTTAGGGATATGGAAGCGCATCCAGCCTTGTCTAAACAAAGGAGGAGGACCTAGGGGTCCTTCTTGACGGTCGAATGTTCTCGTCCCATGTTCTACTATCGGAGGAGGCTCTTTTTGCTGCTGGGCTTAGCCCCATTGACCCGCGAGGTAAGTCCCTCTCTTTCTCCCCTCCATTGATTTCATTCGAGCGAGTACGTCTCGTCTGATTGCTTGCCTACTGTGCTTGCAGCCAAGAAATATGTGCTGGAGGGCCGTATAAAGAAAGAGTTGGGCAAGCGTCCGAGGGAGGCTGGTAGTGCAGAAAGGCGTAAGTATGAGAAGAAGGTTTGTCTTTCTGGAGAGCACTCGCCGGAGGCTGGGAGAGTCAGGGCTAGTCCGCTCTTTACCATCAAAGAAAGAGGATGTGGGGGAGCCAGCAGTAAGAGAGGGGTCCCCTCAGTTGGAGGAGGGAGTAATAGTCACGACGGAGGAGCAGAGGGCGGAGGAGGACTCAGAGAGGGTTGCTGAAATCCCTTGTCCTCTGGTGGTGGAGATAGTGGATAGCCCAGACGAGGCTCCGGCGGAAGTTCAGGGTGGGCCTGTCGTTGAAGGGCCTCCCTCAGAGGGATTAAAGGGCGGCGACGTTGAGCCACCTGTAACGGAGGCTCGGAGGAATTTCCTGCTGGAGAGCTTCCTCCTGAGGAGGTCAGAGGAGTTGTTGAACAGATCGAGGCCGGGGAGCTCGTGGGGAGGAGCAGGCACCGATGATTGAAGAAGGTCCCTCGGGTGAGGAAAGAGGGCAGGATGATGACCTTCCAGCCGAAGCCTCTCCCACTGGAGCCTCGGGAACATTGAGGTCTGGGCTGGCGAGTTATCGAGGAATCACAGGCCAGGCTTCTGCTGAAGGAGGCCAGGAGATTGCAAGCTTCTCAGTCTGAGGTTGCCTGGACTGATCCCTCAGATGGGCAGCCTGGGGGTTTGATCGGCCATCGAGGAGCATTCTCTGCTCTGATAAAGTCGGCGCTGTATTCGAGCGTGGGTCCCTCGATGAACGAGTTTGCAGACTTGGATCTTATCGACGCCGCTTCGGTCGGCGGAACGCATCGAAGGATATTCATCTCCTTCCTGAAATCAACAACTCCGCCCTCATGGAGCTAGCCAGGTCTTACACCTCCCGGGTGAGTTGCTATTCCAGTAGTGGGCGCTTTCTGATTAGCTTGACCGCGCTTCCTTGTTCTTACTTGAGTTTTGTTTCGCAGTGCGCTCTGATCACTAGGGCATTGTGCTGGCTTGAACCTGGCGACAGGGGCCAGCGTCCAGGCCAAGAGAGTTAGTACCGAGCTCCGATTGCGAGCAGAGGCATCTGACAAATTTGAGCGAGTCTGGACACCGCCAACAAGAACTTGGCAAGGCGAGGGGATTGCATCAGGCCGCCCTCGACGACGCATCCAGATTAAGGCTCGAAGTTAAGGAGCTACATGGGCTTCGGGCGAGGTATGACGAAGTATGCTTGGAGTTATCGTGGGTCACATCAAGATATGCCGAAGAAATGAAAGCTAGGAAGCAGCTCGATGAGGATCGAGACAGCTGGGGAGAAGCTGCCGAGAAGAATCGCCTGAACAGAATGCTTGGCGAGTCGGAGGAGAAGGTCCGGCAGCTAAATCATTGCATTGTTGCTAGGGATGACCGGATCAGATGGCATCAGGAGAAAATGGCCAAGCTTGATAACGAGCTCTCCCAGTCCAAGGAAGAAGCCAGCAGCAGGCAGTCGAGGATCAACGACCTCAAGGACAGGGTCAAGCTGGTTAAGGCCGACAAGCTGAGGGCCCTCGGCGAGATCGGGAATTAACCAGGAGATTAGCTTGGCAGGAGGAGGAGGTACGATATCATCTTTTTAATCTTCTACTGGCTCATTATTGCATCGGCTAACCCTGCGTTTGCAGATGAAGAAGGAGAGGCTCGAAGGCCAAGGTCAATTAGAGAGTCTGCAAGAAGAACTGGCGTCGAGTCATCGAGGAGCTCGGAGCTCGAGGGGCGGGTCGCCGAGACTAAGGAGCAAATTGCCTCGCTCCGGAGCCAAGTTGTTGAGGGTGAAAGGCGATTCGCCATGCTTCGGGGCGAACAAGATGCGACTTGTGCCGAGGCTTTTCAGCTTGGCATGAACCAGGAGATCCAAACCAGGATCTGCACCCCAGGGGCTGAAGAAGCCGAGTACGAAGATATCTCAGACGTCGATCTTGATGATATTTTGGGTTCTAGTGAGGCTGCAGCTCCCGAAGGACACCCAAGCCTGCCGCCGAAGGAACAATGACGACTTTTGAAGTCGGCGGAACGAGCAAAGCCTCCCTGAATATTGTTGAGGACACTGCCGGGAATGATCCAGCCTCTGATCCTTGAGGGCCGTTTGTGTATTTTTTTTTTTTAGATATGCAATTTGGTTGAAATTCTCAATGAACGGGTCCTTGGCCTCCACTTGTTTGTCTTTTTGGCCAGTCTTTTTGTCTCAGGCTTTTCTTTCGACTGTGAACAAGTTATGACTCGTTCGCGCTCTTTGGCCGATTTAGTTCGGACTTGAGTAAATGTTTCGGTCGAAACCGAGGTATAAGGATAGCTCGGACTAGGACCGAGATATGAGGACAGTTTGGTTTGTCCAAAGTAAAGATTGGCACGCTCGGCCGAGGCGCTGGACGTCCGGTGCACAAGTTCGGACGTAAGGAATATAGCCTCAAGTAACATGATTCAAATGGAGGGGGTTTGGTCCCGAGAAAGGGGGCGCATCCCGAGCACCACAAAGCTATTAATGATCCTCTTCGATGAGGGAGTGGAACTCTTCGTTTCCTACGAGCGTCTGCTGAGGCGATGACACATGGCGTATCCCGCGGTAGTAGTGTCAGAATTAATGGTCCTGGCGATCGAGATGCCCATCAGGAGCAGTTTAAAATGAGTGGGGGGCGCCATCGTTAATCATCTTTTCAGTTGATCTCGTCAGATTTTTAGATATTGAGATGGCTTCCAGAGGTGAGGGGCGACCGACCGAGACACCAAGCGGCGGCGTTAGTGGCCGCAGGGGGGCCCTTTGGGGCCGTACCACAATAACCATCGATGGGGAGGTTTTAGCCTCACTATTCGCAGATCGTGAACAACTCCGGAAGACGCCGAGAAATATCTGGCCGTTACTACAAGAGAGATCGAGCTCCTCCGCCAAGACAACAGCCGGCTGGAGAGGCAGGTGGCGTCTCTCCGACGACAAGTGGCCGGGCCAGCTATGCAGCACGGGGAAAGCTCAGTGGCGCCTGGAGAAAATGATAAGCCCCTGTGAGGGCTCATGTACTTTTTTTTCTTTTCCTCTTGTTTCTCTCTTTGTGGAGAATGAAAAGGAGTTTTCGCAATTTTTGTGCCTGCTATTACCTCCGGAACATTCTTCCTTATCGTTCGGGTCTTACGAAACGAATCACCCTCTGGGGAATCTCTAGTAGTCTTAGCGAGGCTAGAGCATGGTGTCCCCGTTTTGACCGAGGTAAATGGAACTCGTAAGTTCCAGCCGGAGCATTGCGTGTATTCGGCCTTGCCGAAGCATAAGGAGCGTTCCGTAGTTGTTGAGGCAAGGGCAGCTATCTCGATCTGGATCGAGCATAACATAACGCTCGGTTATATTGAACCGAGAAGAGATACCTCGGTTTAGCCCGAAGTATGGAGGCAAACTTGGCTTTGAGTTGAAGCACAAGGCGATGTCTCGGTTCATGCCAAGACATAATGGGCGGTTGGGCCAGAGCAGGGGATACCAATACTTTTATTGAGGAGTACTTGACTTCTGCGCCTTTTTATTGCTCTGCCAGTGCCTTGTCTTTTCCAAGGCAAGTTGACCTTCTTTTTGCCGAAATGGACAATACGGCTTTGCAAGCTGCAAAAGGATGCCTCGCTATTTTTCCGGAGTCATCTATTCCGTCGGCTCTTTCCAATGTAGGCCCTCTTAGCGTGTGACATAAGCAATCGTTTGTCATTGGAGCACGTCGTTTTCATCGGGCGATTTCCCAGCCTGTCCGTATCTCAAGGACCGGCGGTCGATTTCCTGCACTTAAGGCTTTTGATTCGGGATCAGAGGAGGATCTTCTGGCGTGCATCACGGCATGGGTAACACGTTTGGCGCGCTTCGAGGAGCGCTCTTTTCATCTTGGGATGCCACGTGGTAGTGTGGCTAGGGCATTTTGAATCTCGGGGCTTTCGCTCTAATAGCTGCTCCCGGTCCGTTTGCCTATAAAATGGGAGGAGGGGGCCGTGCTAGGCTATCTCCCAAGGCTTTCTTCTTTGTGAGTTGTGAAAGTTTTCAAGATGTCTGTGTCCCCTAGGTTGAGGGTGGAGAAAATGAGCTTTCCTTTTGCAAGTCGTCTTCCCCCGGATAGCTGGGGTGATGAAGAAGTTGCTGAAGAGCAGACCGTCCTCAAGGGAGGAATTTCGGAGATCATATGGAGAGCGCACAGGAGGTCCGCAGAGATCACATGGAGAGCGCACATATGCGCTTCCTGTGTGTCCTTTGTGGTTTGCTACGGGGGTCGCAGGGTAGGAAGTGCACATGTACCCCCGTAGTACGCACGGACTTTTCCTTCTCCCTCGGGCTGGTTCCCTTAGCTCATCCGGCTGGGGAATCTTTTTCCTGTGAAGAGGGAGTTGAGAGCAGTGCTGGTCTGCTTGTTCCCCGCTTTTCATGGTCGGCAGTGTCCAGCAGCCCAGCATCCCACTTGGGGGGACACATCCTCAGCATCAGCATCCACGGGTCTTCCTTCTGTTCTTGGATCTCTTCACCAATCCAGAGGACCCGGGAGGCCGGCTCGGCTTAGTCGGTGGTTCAGGGGAGCTGATTGGTTGTCTGATCTCTTGGGTCAGATGCCGAAACATCATTATTAACCGAAGCTGACTGAAGCAGTCCGGCCGAGCTATTTACTCGTTTTTATTTCTGTGCTATGATGCACTTGTAATACCTCCCAGGAGGTTGCAACTCTTTCATTGATGAAGAAATAAAGAAAGTTTTATTCTTTCTTCTTTTATCACCTGCTTCTTTTTCGCTGGAATTATGTTTGAGAGTTGCTACACCCATATCACGCTTTCCGTGTTATAGCATGTTTTGCTACCTTGTTTTGATAAGACCGACATTCGGTCCCCAGTGGAGAAAAGCGTTTATCCCTGCTTGGGTCAGAGATAGACCTGGTGGTCTTGTGAACCCATGTGGTGAGCATGATCTCGCTTGTAGAACGGAGCAGGTATTTCTTTGGAGAGAGACAGCTCGCGTGTCTTAACTGTTGAGCAGAAGAAGGTTGTTTGCTTCTGCCGAGGTTTAATAGGACGTCTTAGTTGCGTCAGAGTGTTTGAGAGATCACTCCTAGGCCGGAGCTTCCGATAACGTTTTATGAGTACGTCATTTGACTTGACCGAGGTTTCAGATAATACATCACTCGGTTGTAGTCGGGCTTCAAGTACCACTCGGTTGTTGCCAAGGTTTAAGAACATCTCTCGGTTGTTACCGAGGTTTAGGATATCGCTCGGTTGTTGCCGAGGCTTAAGAATATCATTCGGTGGTTGTCGAGGCTTTTCGGTGTTTTACTTGGCCCTGCCAAGGTACGGAGATATCACTCGGTTTGACCGAGGATTTTGGTAATAGATGCGCACCGGCTCTAGCCGAGGCTTCGGCGCCGTTTGACCCGGCTGGGGCTTGTAAGCTGCCTAAATCCGGATGAAGTTTCTTTATCATTTGGTCCGGCCGGGCTTGTAAGCTGCCTGAATCCGATGAAGTTTCTTTATCATTTGGTCCGGCCGGGGCTTGTAAGCTGCCCGAATCCGGATGGAGCTTTGGAGATCACTCTCCGGCCGGGCTTGTAAGCTGCCCGAATCCGGATGGAGCTTTGGAGATCACTCGGTCCGGGGGCTTGTAAGCTGCCCGAATCCGGATGAGCTTTGGAGATCACGGTCCGGCCGGGGCTTGTAAGCTGCCCGAATCCGGATGGAGCTTTGGATATCACTCGGTCCGGCCGGGGCTTGTAAGCTGCCCGAATCCGGCCAAAGGCTTGGAGATCACTTGGCCCCCAGCCACACTGGGGTACTTGGCCATACCAAGTCTTTGTGAAATAGGACCCGGCCCAGCCGAGGTACGAAGATTTAGTTCAAGACTCGGCCAGCCGAGGTGCGGAGATAGCTCGGTTGTGCCGAAAATGGATGCAAGCAGCATCTGTTTTCTATTATGACTTTTTTGAAAAAACGATTGTAGCGGTCATGCCGAATAATAGAAACAAGATGCCAAAGCTACAAATGGGGCAAGTCTATAGAAAGCGAACCCTACTGATAGTATACGGAGATTGTCCAAATTCCATGTTCGGGAATAGATTTTCCGCCAGATCCTGGAGCTTGTAGGTGCCAGGTCCGACGACTTCCGCCACTTGATAGGGGCCTTCCCAATTTGGAGACAGCTTTCCTTGCTCCAGCGGTTTGGAGACGGATGCTTTCCGGAGGACAAATCGCCGGGTGAGAAGGATTTTCCTTTGACTCTGGAGGCGTGATAACGAGCCACTCTTTGCTGGTATATCGCAACCCTGATTCGAGCTTTCTCTCTGATTTCTTCACCAGGTCAAGATTGGTGCGGAGCTGCTCATCGTTAGCTTCCTCCGAGTAGCTCTCCACTCGTGGAGAAGGAAGTCCTATCTCCATAGGGATGACGGCTTCCGTGCCGAAGGCCATCCGGAATGGGGTCTCGCCAGTGGGGATTCTCTGGGTGGTGCGGTAGGCCCATAGGATGTGATGAAGTTCGTCCGCCATCTGCCTCGGGCTCTGGCAAGCCGAGCCTTGATCCCTTGAAGCAGGGTCCGGTTAGTTACTTCGGCTTCTCGTTGGCTTGCGGATGCCCTACCGACGTAAGGCGTGGCAGATTCCATGCTCCTCGCAGAAACCTCGGAACTTTGGGTTGTCAAATTGCTTGCCGTTGTCGGTGATAATAGTGTGCGGAAGGAAAACGGCAGATAATGGATCTCCACACGAAGTCCCTGGCCCGAGCTTAGTTATTTGGGCAATTGCCTCGGCCTCCACCCACTTGGTGAAGTAGTCGATGGCGACAAACAGGAACTTTCTTTATCCAGTGGCGAGGGGAAAAGGGCCAAGAATATCCATCCCCCACTTAGCAAAGGGCCAAGCGGAGGATATAGGGACCAAACTGGCGGAGGGGAGCCTCTGGATGCTGGAATGTCTCTGACATGGGTCACAAGCTCGGACAAGGTCGTCAGCATCTTTTTGCATGGTGGGCCAATAGTACCCTTGGTGCAGCACCTTGTGGCATAAGGACCGGCTCCCCAGATGGTTGCCGCAAATTCCCTCATGTACCTCCGAGAGCATAATCAGCTTCAGATGGGCGAAGGCACTTGAGCAGTGGCATGGAGAAGGACCGCTTATACAACTGGTCGTCGATCAGCACATAGTGGGTGGCTTGCATTTTCAGCTTCCTTGCTTCTTTCGGTCGGCTGGGAGCGACCCTTCTTTAAGATACCTTAGTATGGGGTCGAACCAGGATGGTTCGGCCTCGATCTGCATCACTTGGTCTGCCTCCGCAATGCTAGGCCTCTCCAGGGTCTCCAGGGGAAACTTCCTCTCGGAATCCATCGACTCCGCGGTTGCCAGCCGAGATAATAGGTCGGCGCGGGCATTCTCGGATCTTGGGATCTGGACAACTTCAAATTCAGAGAAGTGGGAAAGCAAGTCCCGCACCTTTTGGAGATACCGAATCATATTTGGCTCCCGGGCCTCGAACTCGCCCCGCACGTGACCGGCCACCAACTGAGAGTCGGTAAAGGCATTCAGCTTTCCACTTTAAGATCGGGCGATTCGGAGTCCAGCAAGCAGAGCTTCATATTCGGCTTCATTGTTGGAGGCTGGGAAGGAGAAGCGAACGCCGTACTCGAAGGTCGCCCCTCTGGGCTGGTGAGGATCAAGCCAGCGAGAGCCATTAGCATTAGATGATCCGTCGACATGGAGCAGCCATAGGGTGCCAGGTTCTGGATGCTCAGAAGAGTCCGGAGCAAAGCCATCCTCCAGGATGGTGCACTCAAGGAGGAAATCAGCCAGAACCTGTGCTTTGATGGCCGGGCGAGTTGGTACCGGATATCATGTTCGCTTAATTCGAGCCCATTTGGCCATTCTTCCTGATGTCTTCGGGCGATGCACCACCACCTTGATGGGTTGGTCGGTAAGGACCGTCACAGAGTGCGCCTGGAAATATGGTCGCATCCTCCGAACCGATGTTATCAGGGCCAACACCAATTTCTCAACTCGGGTGTATCTTGTCTCGGCGTCTCGGAGCAGCTTGCTGACATAGTAGATCGGCTTTTGGGTCTTGTTCTCTTCTCTGACCAGCACCGAGCCAATTGCGCCTTCTGAAACTGCTAAGTACAGAAATAACATTTCTCCTGGATTGGGATTGCTGAGGAGGGGTGGAGAGCCGAGATATCTCTTGAGGTCCTCGAATGACTTTTGACATTCAGCAGACCATTGGAAATTCTTGGCTGATCGGAGAGCTTTAAAGAATGGAAGGCACCTCTCCGCCGACCGAGCCACGAAGCGGTTGAGGGCCGCGATTCTTCCAGTCAGGCACTGGACCTCTTTGACAGATGTTGGGGGTGCATTTGCCGAAGGGCTTGAATCTTCTGCGGGTTGGCCTCAATGCCCCGTTGAGAAACCATGAAGCCCAGGAACTTCCCAGAGTTGACACCGAAGGCGCACTTCGTTGGGTTGAGCTTCATCCGGTATTTTCGGAGCGTCGTGAAGCTCTCAGAGAGATCCTCAATATGCGGGATGCTTCCCTGCTTTTGACCAGCATGTCATCAACATACACCTCCATGTTCCGACCGATTTGCTCCTTGAAGACCTTGTTTACCAGCCTTTGGTAAGTAGCACCTGCATTTTTCAGACCGAAAGGCATAACACGGTAGCAATAAATACCTCGGTCGGTTATGAAGGCGGTCTTTTCTTCATCTTCGGGCGCCATTCGGATTTGGTTGTAGCCTGAATATGCATCCATGAAGGTCAACATCTGATGACCGAAGTGGCGTCCACAAGCTGGTCGATCCGAGGGAGAGGGAAGCTGTCCTTTGGGCATGCTTTATTAAGGTCGGTGAAGTCGATGCAGATCCACCATTTACCGTTCGACTTCTTCACCATGACAACATTGGACAGCCAGCTCGGATAATTTACCTCCGAATGAAGTTTGCCTTGATGAGCTTGTCAACTTCTTCCTCAATTGCCCTTTGCCGGTCGGGGGCGAAGCTTCTTTTCTTTTGCTTCATGGGCCGGGACATTTCGTCGCATTAAGACGGTGGACGAGAACGTCTGGGCTGATCCCTGGCATGTCAGAGGCTGACCAGGCGAAGACATCAGCATTCCTTCGAAGAAAGTCTATCAGTTCCAACCGGGGCTTCCCTTTCAGCAGCGACCCGATCCTTATGGTTCGGTTGGGCCGAGCTTCGTCCAGTGGTACCTCCTCCAACTCTTCGGCTGGTTCCCCTCATTGCTCGGCAAAGTCCTCCCGAGCATCCAGCCCGTCAACCTCGGGCAGCTTGGACTGAAGGCTGGTGACGAAGCACTGCCGAGCTACAACTTGATTTCCCGAACTACTCCCACTCCCCATCCAGTAGGGAACTTCATTGCCAGGTGCGGGATGGAGACAACGGCTTTCAGGGACATCAGGCCGGGTCTCCCAAAAATGCATTATAGGGCGACCGAAGCTTGGTCACCAAAAAATCTGTATGAACAGTGGCAACACTGGGCCAAGCTCCCGCGCGGACCGTCAAGGTCACGACCTCCTCCGGGGTGATAACATCGCCGGTGAACCCCATTAGGGTGGAGTCCACAGCTCGGAGATTTTCATAAGCAGTTTCATCTTCACAAACACATCAAGATACAAAACGTTGACAGAGCTCCCACTATCAATAAGGATGCGGTCTACATCATAATTGTTCAAATTAAGGGATACAACCAACGCATCATCATGTGGGAACTGTATCTCCTGGAGGTCGCTGTCGGAGAAGGAGAGCTCGTTGGTCCGCGCTTTCTTTGGCGCTGAACCTTCTTCATCGTTCGCCGGCTCGACGGACAACCGACTGCTCGATCACATTGATGTGGGACCGAGGATTTGGAGGAGGCTGCTGGGGCTCAGGCTGGCGGTCGCCCCCGTTTCTGGCTCGGGCGCTCTCTGAATTGATCGAGCCTGCCCCTGAGTCTCTCAATCGTTCTTCAACTGCCAGCACTCCTCAGTGTCATGGCCATGGTCCGGTGGTAGCGGCAATACTTGGTGGGGTCTCTCCGGGCCGCATTCCCTCGGAGAGGAGGTGGTCGGGGAGCTGGCGCTCTATCGCCATGAGGATCTCGCCCTTGGAGCGGTGAGCGGAGTGAACCGGTTGAATCTCCTAGGCAAGCTCCGGGTACGGTTCCTTGGCGCGGCGGAGGAACCCTTTGGCGGCGAGGCGGGCTTGGCTGGCGGGTGGATCGGTGCTTATCTGAGCCCTTGGGCTCCTTCTTCCTTGTCGACTCGGTGCGGGCAGCTCTCCACGATTCCTCGACTCTGGCATATTTGTCTGCCAGAGCCATCATGTCGGAGAGGTTCGGAGGGTAGCTGACCTCCAGCGCCAGGTAAAAGTCACTCTCCTTCAACACTCCGCCTGCTAGGGCGGACATGGCCACCTCATGATTAAGGTGGTCCACCTCCAGCATGGCCGTATTGAAACGGCCGAGATATTTCTTCAAGGACTCCCCTCTCTCTGCTTAACCTCATAGAGGGAGTCAGATCTCCGTCGATGACGACGGCTGCTGACGAACTGGCTGATGAAGAGGCGGCTCAGCTCGTCAAATGAACCAACAGAACTGGTTTCAAGGCATTGAACCAGGTTCGAGCGGATCCCCTAAGGGTAGATGGAAGGCGGCAGAGGATCGCATCTGATGCCCCGTGGAACATCATGATCGATCGAAGCTGCTGAGGTGGTCGTCAGGATCGGAGGCTCCATGGTAGGGCTCGATGGCGGGCAGCTTGACATGGAGGGAATCACTTCCTCCATGATCTCTTTGGATAAGGGAATGCCCTGCTCCACCTTATGCTGGAGCGGGTGGGCCTGCTTGGCGGCATCCAACTCCTGGCGCATCTCCCGGAGCTGTTGGCGGATCTCCTCAGCACGGCGGGAGGAGCTGGGCGAGGAGAGAAATGAGACGGTGTCGAATCATGACGAGAGATCACCGGAGAGAGGGATCGGGCCCGCCGAGATCGGGGAAGATCCTTGCCATAGACCCCTTGGGGGGCTGGCTCAGCTTTCTTAGGGCGGCGAGGGGGGTCTGCTACCCCATGCGGCCAGAAGAAGAGATCGCTGGATGAGTGGGGCTGCATTTCTCAGGAAGATGTGGGGTAGGTGTAGCTGGATGGGGGGCTTCGAAGCGCCCCTGGATCAGGTGGGCCAGAGCTTGGACCTGCTGGACCAGTGAGGTAAACTGGTCCTGGGTCACTGGGGCCGCCGGTGGCGATGGGGTTTCCACTGGCGCGGTAGCGGCGCTACGTTGCTCACCGAATCAGGTCTTTGGGAGGCAACCTGATCCCGAACTTCGGAGATAGCCTTTCTTCGATTGGCCATGGGAGAGGTTCTCTTTCAGATCGAGATCCTTGTCTCCTGGATCACAAGTTTATGGGACTTGAGGACCCTTCCTCTAGCGCCAATTTGTTGCTGCTGAAATCCATCTCGACTCGGGCGCGATCGGGCTCCCTCCTGGGCGGACCTGCAAAACAGTCCTCACGCGAGAGGCGTTTGGGGTGGCCTTCGCGGAAGACCCTCCGACGCTCAAGTCAGCGGGGATCGGCAATCAACAAATGAGAGGAGAAGGCTCTCGCTGAAGAGTCTCTCCAGGGGCGGCCTTTCGAGAGCTCTGAGCAGAGCGTTAATGGAGGAAAGAGGGTGAGCAGAAGTAAAAGGAGGGTAGGCCAGTAAGCCAGTGTGCATACCTGAGGAGCCGGGAGATGGCCCTACTTATAGAGGATCACCTGATTCCTTGGGGGCGTTGTGGGTCCGAAAGTTAGGATTCGAATCCAGTTTGTTATGAGGTCAGTAAGATTCGCATCTTGTTGGTTAGAGGATCGACGGCTGGGAGAGCTGGTCGATGCCTCGAGACTTGGCGATTGCGTAGGCTCCAGGGCTCTAGGCCACTATCGCGGGTCCTAGGCCACTCTCGGGCGTGATTTCTGTTTGGAATCTTACGAATTTGAACTCTCCCGTGCCGGATTCCGTGGAGGTGCTTGAGCGCCTGAGTTTGGCCGAGGCATAACAGATAGCTCGGCCAGGACCGAGAGATAGGAATAGCTCGGCTAGAGATGAGGATAGCTCGGCTGAGGCTGAGAGATGGGGATAGCTCGGCTGAGGCCGAGAGCAGGGATAGCTCGGCTGAGACCGAGAGACAAGGATAGCTCGGCTGGGGCCGAGAGATGGGGATAACTCGGCTGAGACCGAGAGATAGGAATATTCGGCTGGGGCCGAGAGATGGGAATAGCTCGGCTGAGGCCGAGAGACAAGGATAGCTCGGCTGAGACCGAGAGATGGGGATCCGCGCCTTGGGAATCCTTGGCTCGTTGAGGGGTTAAGGTGCCCCGATCCACTGAAGCTGACTCATCCCTAGCAGGTATCGCACAGCAAGCGGGAGTTAGGGTTGATCCTAACCCTTTGCACGATTATTAATGCAACGGCGATTTTACCCCTCAACACAAATAAATATGAATATAGTTAGGTAGTTATCCAATTCAAAATCTAATTCTACTTGTGTTCTAAGTTGGTACTATATAATAATATCTCACTTTTTTTTATGCAATACTACGGAGGATTTTGATAAAGGCCGGTTACTATTTACTAACTAGGTATTAGCTAGACGTCCATAAAAAGAAGATCACCAAAGGGAGGATGGCTGAGTCCCTGTTGCTCCACTTCACCAAGAGAGATGAGGCTCCATGAGTCGAGGCGGTGCTGGATCTTAGACATGCATATATTGCCGCCAATGAACACAATTTAGAGGTGACGTTCCTCAAGTTGCTACGCTTTTTTTTTTTATAAAAAAATCCTTAAATTTTTTCCAATCCAAATATGCCACCGTATCACAATAAACTGATCCCAATCTTGTCTACAATCAAAGGGTTTCATCACTTCATCGTTTCCTTTAGCCAGTCCACAAATCATGATTAGTAAATTTAGCACAAATTTTCGTATGCCATGTTTGGTCAAATGGAATCAATTTTCAATCTTAATTTTATTCCATTATTTGATGGATTAAAATTGAGGCAGGACGACAATTCCTTTGTTTAAGGAAATGGGCATTCCACCGCATCCATAGGAGTCACGATTTTATTCCACTATCTCGCTAATCATTTTTTTATTATTTTAACTATCTCGCTAATCGTTTTTTTATTATTTTAACTTTGTCTTTATGTTATGCTTAAAGAAGTTAGGAGGATATTCATCATCTAATCACTTAATTTAGAATATTTATTTTATTCTTTAAAATGCAGAGATGATCTATATTTAGTATGCCTATCGAAAAGTCAACTATGATGATTGGGTTGCAACTTCGATAACCAATCACTTAAAATTTTGGCTTTGAAAGTAAGGAAACCTATATTTATTGCTCTCAGCAAATTTAGTTTCTATCTCTTAGGCTTGACTAACACTAAAATGATGGTTGATTGTATCAAAAAAAAAAAAAAAATTCCTTAATATTAAATTTAATATAATAATACTACATTATTAAATATAATATATTATAATAGCATGTAATATTAAATATAATATTATAAAAATAAATATAACAACTTTCATTATAATATAACCATAGTTATATTAAATTTTAATATTATAATATTGCAACAATTATAATAATATTAAAATCATAATATATAATAATATTATGATTTTATGATTTTATAACTAATTTTATAATTATAATATTATAATATGAAAATTTTTATTTTTAAATGTTATAATAACAAATTTGATGTCATAATATTATGAAAAATTATGTAACAGCTTTCATTGCAATATAATATTAAACAATAATATTATGTTATATTATAATTCACGTAGTATCAAATTTAATATTATATTATATAAAAAAATTATATAATAACTTTAATATTTAATATTACATAATATTATAAAAAATAATATAACGGCTTTCGTTATAATATTGAAATTGTTATAGTATTATAATATTATATGTAACGTTATAAACAGATGATATAATATAAATATTGTTATATTTAATATTAATTTTCTTTTCATCCCGCATGTGCCTGAATTTACTTAAAAAAAAACAAAAATTCTAACCCACCTACGGTGCCGCCGCCTCGGCGGCGTAACGCTGTCAAACTCTGCCTCTATACCTCCCTCTCTCTTCCCTCTACGCTCTCTCCTTCCTTCATCTCGATAGCCCTTCTCCTCCGACGAGCTTACTCTCGCCTTCTCTCCTCCCTTCCCCTTCCGCCGCCGCGTCGCCTGCGATGTCAGTTCTCCCCACCGTCTCTCCCTCCGCCGTGATCGTCCGCCTACCCCAGCCCCTCGACCACCACCTGCTTCCCTCCAAGCGCAAGCTCGACGACTATGATCCCGTCGACTCCGACTCCGGCGACGCCTCCAACCACCTCGTGAGCATGGTCACGCCCCACTTTCTATCCTCCTCCGCCACCCCCTTCCCCCCTCTCCCCGATGCCACATCTAGGGTTCTCCCCTCCTTCTCCACCACCCTCCATTTCTTCGTCCGCACCATGTCGAAAACCCTAGTCATCCACGCCAGCCCCTTCGACACCGTGGACTCGGTGATCGACCAGATCCGGATGATCACCGGGATCACGACGTGGGACCAGCGCCTGATCTACGCCGGCCGACAGCTCCCCGGCGACTGCTCCCTTGCCGAATGCTCGCTCGAGAACGACTGCTGCCTCCATCTCACCGGGCGACTGCGGAGCACCCGGTTCCCCCGGGCCTGGCAGGTGGTCAACGACCTCATCGCCGCCGTCTCCTGGCTTATCGAGAGCGGCTGCACCGACCAGTTGCGTGCCGTGAGGGAGATTTCTAACATTGATGGCCTTGTCAAGGAGTTCCTCGCGACGGCACCGAACGGTTCGGCTGGCGAGGGCGATGATGCCATCGGGGGCCACCTCCAGGTCTTTCTCTTGGCCGGCGCCCCGGCGGTGCTCGTCAACCTGTACCTTTCTGCGGTCGATGGGTACCGTGGTGTCGCGGAGAGGACCATTCGGCTCTTCCTGAGCTCGAATTCCGAGTTTCTGCCAAAGCCTGTGCAGGTGTGGTGCGCCCCGATCGTGGTGGAGTTCTGTAAATTGCTTGCGGGGACGGTGGGGAAGAGGGACCAGCTTTATTTATCGTGCAGTGGCGTACGCGATGCTCATGGAGGCGTCGGGAGCTCTTCCCATTTGTGAGTAAGATGGCTAGTTTTATGACGGAGAAGCTGTCGTCGGAGTCGAGACCGGTCCAATTCCAGAAGTGTTATATAGTGGTGCATGTATTCGGCGTGAGGATTGGATGGGGTCTTTACGGTCTTTAGACGCATAAGAAGATGTGGCCATGCCAAGTCTCACGGGGACATTCGACTCGTCTCAAATATCAGGATGGAACTGTTCCACTCGTCCCAACATCCCGAACATGTCACATTCCAAGTGTTTGATCGGGTCGTGGCATGTCCTATTCCAAAAAAAACAAAAAAACTTGGGCTGGGTGATCACGAAAGGTGCAGGGAATGGCTTCATTCTGTTCTGTGAGCTCCGTGGTTTCCTCTGAATGCTCTTATCTTATCAGGCGTACAAAGAGAAGCGGACTTTCATTGGCTTCTGAAGCATATAACGAAGTGACAGATTTCAAGGTGAGACAGAATTTGGTACTGATGATGTTTCAGCTGAATGAGATGCTTACGGACTGGTCCCGACTGCTGGCTGAATCCTTTGAAGACATTGGCCAGGCTGATGCAAGTGCAGTGCATGGCATGCTTTTCAAGGAATTTGAAAATGACGTAGCCACTGGCTCTAGCGTCTTAAGGGAGTAGTTCTGTTTCGTACGCCAAGCAATCTTCACTCTGCAAAATGTCCTGTTCTTGTTATGGGAATGAGTTTGGAAAGTCTTCCCGAATCCTGGTATGTTCAGGTGCTCTTGAATTTTTCATTTACTTCTATTATAGTACTTACCACCTAGAAATTCATTATCCTACTGAAATAATTGAGTCATCTACATTTTCTGCACCTTCACCACAGATTATATGTGCGCTTTTCGCTTGACATAATGAAGGAAGAAGACAAAGAGCCTCAATACTGTTGTGAAAATGGTTTAGCCAGCTAAAGCATATTTTTTTGGAGGAGGGTGTAAGGAGGTGCTTATGGGAAAATATGCCAGAAAATTCTTGTTTTTAAAAATATTTAACAAATGAAAGATTGATGTTTATGTTGTTTAGATGGCTTTCAGCACCTTTGATGGAATAAAGGCTGAAAAACTTTCGTTGGTAGAATATTAGTGTTTGGATGGTTCAAAATCACTATCTTAACAGGTATTAGGTCTTCCTTTAGGGATTGGTTATCAGGAAATCCATGATTAGAAGCGAGTGGTGGCAAGAAATGAAGCATCATTGTGAATTAGAGAGGAAATTGTTGGCTTTATTCAGGAGATTGCGTGTCCAAGTTGTTACAATTGAACTTCCCATTTTATCCATCAGTTTTGTAGGTGGCTATTTTGGGTAGGGATCAATTTTAAACCATATGGGGATGTTTTTGTGAAAGGCAGGGCTGCTTAAGTTGGTATCCTTAAATTAAATGTCTTACAGATATTGAAGTTGTGGCATCTATTAGATGTTTCTTTTATGAGTTGTCTAAGATTGCAAAGAATTTGTGATGGAAAGTGGTGATGATGGCAGGAAGACCTGTTCTTTGTTGTCTGCTCATGTGCTGTTGATGTGGACTATGTTTGTTGCACATGTCAGTAGTAGGTCCACTCACTTAGAGTGTATGTCAATGGGCATAATTTATTTATCTCAATAATTTGCAGAAAAGTTAATGATTGTTTCCTAATAAGTGCCTTTTTATGTGAGGCTGCAGAAGAGTCTTTTTACCTTTTTTTGTGGTGTAATAATTTTGTTTTGGAAGCTATGGAGTGGGGAGCCATTGTGGTGCTGTCATTTATCGACCACTCCTTGATCAAACTTGCATGCAGCATTACAAAACATTGAGTTCTTAGAGTCATTTTTGAATACCATGATATTGTTTGGCCAGTTTGATTTTCCTCCCATCCTTGGCTCATTTTGATGACCATCTTTTTCCAAATGAGATACTCGGTGCTCCCACCATCAATAATGATGATTCTAAGCTGTCTTTAAGAGATTTTATTGCAGCATCTATTATATATTGGGACTTATGGTTGCCATTATATGCCAAGAGCCTAATAGATGTATATAAGGACCTTCATTGCGATTTTGAGACCTAGAACATCTGAAACATTGAACAGAGTAAGATCGGCTAACTAATGCTTGAAGAAAAATCAAATATCCTATGACAACTATCTAAGATGCAATAGAATTTTACTAGGACAAAACAATAAATTGAAATAAAAACTGGGCCCGCCCTTGATAGGCTGAGAGAATTGTGGAAACCCTGGTAAGCACCTGCTCCTAGAGTCGTGCAAACACATTTTCATGTCACATTTTTAGAGCACCATGAATTAGGAACAAAAATTTAACAATCATGTCACATTCAGTAGATTTTTAAGCCTAAAGTAGTCAATGATTCAAAGGATGTGATGTGATTTTTCCCCCTTTTTTATCAATAAGATGATAAACTAAACCTTACAAAAGTTGATATGCAACTTCACGAATATTCACCATATACTGTAGGACCTGTTGATGGCATAGAGGGGATGAGAGGGCCATCTGATGATGGAAGGATTACTACTGATCTGATAGGTTTTAACTGTTTGAAGACACCAATGTGTGATCTTTGGGAGGCTAGAGAAAGTTTTAGGGTTTAGAGACTGCGGAAGGAGTGGGAAGATAGGACATGTACTGAAAGGAGGGTAATGGAAGAAAAGATATATGAGAAAGAGAGGGACACGTGTTTTACAAGTGGAAGGCTGCATTCTTCTGCCATCCCTCTGCCCGAGACAAGGGAAGAAAGGCAAAAGAAGGGGGTTCTAGATACAGGAGGGGGAAGGGAAAAAGATCCCCAGGCTGTGGGGGGTGGGATGTGGCCCTTAAAAAATAGAGTTAGTGGGAGTCTAATAACTATATATTTCTTTGTCTGATCATCATAGCAGCAGCAGCAGCACAACAACAATAAAGCCTTAATCTTAAACTAGTTGAGGTCAGCTATATGAATTCTTTTTCTCTATTTAGCTCGATTTTGAGTCAAATGGAAATATCATATTATAAAATGAAATAGAGGAAATGATAATATTGGACTTTTTAATGGGGTTTCATTATCTATTGCTTGTCAGAAAAAAAGGCAACTTGGAGAGCCTGCAATAAATATGAAGTCCAAATCGTGTTTGAACCCTCTTGTTGAGAAGTTGATTATATAGCTGTCAATTGTCTAGTGTTATAAGATTATATTTGGCTATATGTTGAATAAACTCCTAGAGATATTATGATTGTTTTTAGAGTGATATAGGGTGTTTAAAATCGCATTGTGAAGAGACATCCAATATTTGGTGAACAACATGTCCCTTTTCTTTTTCTCTTCCTTCTCTCTTCTCCATCTTGTTTATCATGCATTTCCCTGTAATCTTTAATTTTAAATGAAGAAGACCCTTATATTAAATTCAGATGTCACCAGGAAGGATTCAGTTGAGTGGGAGGAATAGAAATGCAGGAAAGAAAGAAGGAAATGACAGAGCAACAGGAAAAGGAGAATCCAGAAACATGAAATCTTTAGCAACTTCAATTTTCTATCACAAAAATCAGATGTCAATGACCTCAAATCTGGTCGAATCTACATCTCTGAAATATACTCCTAATGACTCTAGAATAATGCATACCCGTAGTATAATTTTGTAGACTATATGCATTTGTAAAGACAAATTTGTAATTGCGAAATCATTGGTACATCAAGAACAAATAGTCAAAGACACGCAATATTTCTAGTGCAAGAATAACTAAATCATCAGGGCTCTGTAAACTCCTGTCAATGTTTCAGATTAAACTCCTGTCCACACTTCCACACTTAAGGATACATGGCTGATCTAGCTATGATACACTTTACTGACTGGACGTTTCAATTCCATATTACTTTCTTCATATTACCTGAAATAAATGTTTGTTTTCAAAGATTGTGTGATCAATGTCTGACTGCAGAAGATATCAAAAATTATATGGTATCTAAGAGTTAGGGCCTAAATTTGTATCTTCGTTAAATGTTGTTTGGTATTTTGGCATGATCATCCACTACCTTGTGATGTTCTGTAAGTTTAGAAATTTATTTGATTTCTTCTAGTTTTCAGGCCAAGTTTGCCCACCTACATTGTTTTTGTTGATATCTCAGTAACTAAAAAGTCTTTATTTGAGAAGTGCAATGAAATTAACACAAAAGCTGGAGTTGAATATGTCCCAGGTTCCCATTGAAAATTTATGACATTGAACAGAAACAATTTATATCCAGAGCCATGCAAACAATTTTGCTGGTTTCTTATTAACCGAGTTATAAGCTATTTTCATTCTTTACAATATGGTCTTGTGCTATAATTTATTCTCTCCAAAATTTTAGGGAATTCCAGTCTTAAAAGTATTATATTGCTTTGTTTTTAACAGAATGTTTTGATGTGAAATGTGGGATTATCTATTGGATTAAACTAGACAGGTGCATGCAATGCGCATTTAGTAAAGACACAAAAAAGAGAGGAGGCAATACCAAATAAGTATCATGATTTTGAATGAAAGATAAAATGCCAAAAAAAAGTAAAATATTAATTAATATTTAAAATGGGAGATAGAGAATGGAAGTGGATAGAGTTGTTGAAGCAGGAGAGGGAAATTCAGTTAGATAGAGAACAGTTGGTTAAGACAAAAGACAGGAGGAATTTAGGTGCTGGAAAGATTTCATCACATATTGGATGTGTATCAAAACAGAGAATTGAAATTAGATATGTGCATATTTTACTTTCCAAAACCATCCATATTGATGATTGTATCATGATAAAATTTTCTTTGTGAATCAAATGATGTTCTATTGGGAAATTTGATGGGCCCAAGGGACCCTCAATGCTCTTTTGGCACAGCATAAATATGGATTAATTGCTCTTATTTTAAAAAGTATATTAAGAATGGCATAATTGGGATACAGAATCATAATGAACAAGATACTGAATGGATTAGAGAATTTTTAGACTAGCACATTGTCCACTGAAGTTACAGCAACTGATCATTTGACTTTCCCAACAGATTTTAGGGTAATGCCTGCTGAACAACAGATTGTCTTGGTGGTCTGGCTTCCAAACCGTGCGCATATCACTTCTGAATCCAAAGACCACCTACTGACATCTCACTCATGCTTCTAACG
This sequence comes from Calamus simplicifolius, assembly GCA_900491605.1. Classification (NCBI taxonomy): domain Eukaryota; kingdom Viridiplantae; phylum Streptophyta; class Magnoliopsida; order Arecales; family Arecaceae; genus Calamus; species Calamus simplicifolius. The sequence goes on along the minus strand of UESW01003010.1, from coordinate 3,527 downwards.
TCTATGCCTACCTGCTTAGATGGGCGCTCTAGATCCTGTGACTGGCACCCTTGGTATGTGGTAGATGCCAATGAAAAAAGGGGTATGACTATGTTCCTGTATATTTTGTATATAATTTAGGATAATGAAACTATAATTTCCTAGGGTTACATGGCAGCCATATGTAAGGTGTCTAGCTCAGCTTGTAAATATGTGTAGTAAGTAGAATGGCTAGGTTTTCTTTAGGAGATATATCTAATGTGAAAATATGGACTCAAATTTTCGTTTTTGTGGATCTCTCTTTAATAATCTCATGTGCTGCAAATACCAACAGGAGAAAAGAAGGTACTTTGGGTGTGCATTCATTTCATGATCTATGATTTTGTTCAGATTTTCTCCAGGTTGCAGTTGAGAATTCATGTTGCTGTGGTCTTGTTCTGGTGTTGTTATATTTTAGAATATAAATTTTCATTATTGGAGTGGAAGCTAGCAGATGCTTCTTATGGGGAAGCATCACGCACGTAATACAAGAATGCTCATATTTTAATATTTTTATATGTAACCTTTGTTTTGATCTAAGGTCAACAAATATAAGTGCCAGCTTATCAAGTTAAAGGTGATTTTATTTGCTAAATATGCTGCTATGACAGTGTGACAGTGGTTAATTAATTGTGGAAGCTGGCCTCATTCTGAACAGTTTAAGAATGCTAAATTGAGTTGCTCCAATGAGACTGATCAACCATATGAATATAATGTATAAAGAGTGCGTTCGAATGCAGAAATGTCACTCGTTCCTCTTTCAAATATCCTTAACTGTTTGATCAAGCGACTTGGTACTTACTTGATACGTGGTATGTTCAAAGCTTATCAATCGGATACTTTTTGGTTAGAAGGAAATGACATCCTAAGCTACTCGGAAAGCTACTTAGTTAAAGGGAAAGAGATGGTTTATCGTCAAACAAGATCTTTACCTCTGTCTCAGGATATTAGATGAGGCGTGTGGAACAAAGCTACATGGTATCATACTTCCAATATCTTCCAACAAACATATTAAATCTCTCAGGATGTTATCTCAAGCAGGCGGCAGTCGCTTCTGTGCTCAACAGTCATTGCTGTGCTAGAGATCATATGACATAATGACACACAGCAGTAGCTACTGCAAACCATCTTTTTCCATGATAAGTGTGAAATGTTTACAGGACGACGAGACGCTCACAGGATGGCACAGGATGAGAGAAGGATCGTTGCATACAGCCTAAAATAATAGCAATAATAATATTATTATTACAGAAAGAATTATGGGGAGCGAAAATGAAGTGGATTAGTAGTTGGGCCATCGATAGATGATACTAAAAAACTTTGTCCAAATATAAGATTCGTGCATGCACTTGACTCATACTAACAGAAGGTACCCACAGAAGATTGCCAGTGAGCTGAAGACTGAGGTCGTGCATCGTAGCCCAGCTGAAGGTTGCAGCGTGGGCGGTGCTGCAGTTTCTCCAGAGGTTGTGGGTGGTGTCTTGGATGTAACAGGAGGCAGAGGTGGCTCTACCACATCAGAGATGTCCAGTACTGGCATAGGAGCCAAGGCCGGAGGCTGCATCGCCGCGGGGATGAGTTGCAATAGACCACCAGCTTCAACAGGGCTCATAAACACAGGCGCCTTATCTCCAAATTCCTACAAGAATTTCCTGCGCAAATTCAAAGCACCAGCTGGTTTCAGTTATAAATGAAGATAGACCACTAGTTTTAGATGGAATCGGCAATAATTTTGTGTAGTTGCTTTGTATTTAGATGCATATAATTTTATATCATTCTTTTGTTTCTAATTACCAGAAGGTCTATAGAAGCATTTGGAGGCACAGTTGCATGTAATATAGGAGTTTGCATTGAGTATTGAGCAAAGTTGTCAATTTCGTTCCGTTTCAGTCGTTTCGGTCGAGACGTTTCGTTTCGGTAGCTTATCATTTTGGAAGATTTTTTTGACCGTTTCGGTGTATTTCAGCGTATTTCGACCGTTTCGGTATGTTTTCGGTAAATATGTTTTGGAGACCAATTTATGAATTATTATGGGCTATCCTAGGGATATGGAGGTAATGAATTTTTTGCGTTCATTTTTCCTTCAGGATATCCGGAGCGGTCCTATGAGCAAGCGTGGTCTTTGGTCTGTTACTGCTTATTATATATGGTTGTCGAGGAATCAGATCATATTCTCCGACGACATATCTCCTTTCACAGGATTGTGAGGCAGATTAGATTATTGACTTCGGAATGTGCCCGTGCCTTTCATGATGTTATTTTTGACTCCTCTGGCCTCTGGGATCCCTTGCTGTTTCGACAGCGAACCGTCGCACGGTTTGTCTCTTGGAAGCCCCCCCTCCAGGGTATGTCAAAATTAACTTTGATGGGAGTGTCCGGGACAAAGCGGCTGGATCTGCTTTCATTCGGGGTCCGATGGGTAATCTATTGGCGGTGGAAGGCTTGGAACCCTGGACTCTACTGTTCCTTTGTCGGAGCTTGGTGCTGCTTGGGCTGGGCTCTCATTTGCTGTTAGGATCCTCCATGCCCCTAAGATCATGATTGAGGGGGATTCTATGACTGTTATTTCTTGGTTATTAAGAGAGCTATATAGATGGTTCCTCAAATCCGATCTTGAGGGACTGTTGGTCTATGCTGCGGGAGCTTGATTCTGTCCAGATCCGTCACATTTATCGTGAGGCCAACTCGGCAGTGGACTGGGTGGCGTCCTTTGCTGCTCAACATGCGGGTCCATGGAATTGGAAGTCAGGCGACCCATGTCCTATTATTCTAAACAGATCTTAATTTCCGATGTATCTGGGCTGACTCATTCTAGAATATATGATCGCCCGTTTGTAACCAAAAAAAAAAAAATCTTTCAGAACTATTTTAAATATATATATATATAATATCAAAAAAAATCCTAGTTACCCTATCCTCATTTTAAAATATATATATAATAACAAAAAAAATTCTAGTTACTCTAGCCCTACGGTCGCATCTCTTAAAAACTCAAACTCTTTATTTTTTATATTGTTATTATTATTACGAAGAATATGAATGAATAAATTTTTCATATATATATATATATTCAAACTCTTAAAAACTTAAACTCTTTATTTTTATGTTATTATTATTATTTATAAAGAATATGAATATGAATAATTTTTTTATTATATATATATATATATTTCGAAACGAAACAGCAAAACGGTCCGATATCGAAATATTTCGTTTCATAAGCTAAACCGAAACAATCCGAAACGAAATTGACAACCTTGGTATTGAGGAATCTATATTGAAAGCTAGAGCTGGGGATGATATCAGGGGGCTCTAAGTACATGCCTTGGATTCAAAGCAAGATCAACAGCAACGCTACTGGATTATTTTTGCAGCTACAATAATGATCAAAACTTCCTTTATCGTCATTATGATTTCTTATAAATAACCATAGATAGAATGAGAACGTCAAGCGAAGATGGTGAAGGATACATACTTTTGTAAGCTCTAGCTGTCCAGGGAAAATTGGT
>UESW01003009.1:34333-131719 GCA_900491605.1 Calamus simplicifolius | reverse complement strand
CATATCTATCGATCTATTATATATAGGTATCTCAATTCATGCTTAGAATAGAGGATTTTGAGTTCTTATAGTTAGTCTTCTTCTTTACTAGTTGACTAGTTGTCCCTCCAAGATATTGAAGATAGTTTGTTATGAAAGTTGCAGCTATTGAAATTGAAAGCATTAATTAGAATATTAGCTTAATGAATTAGGCAAACTTTTCTTTCAATTGAGCAAGGTATCCATTCACATCACCATTTATTAAGGTAAAAGTGGGATCTAATCTCATCCTCGTCTTTTGATGCGAGCACTAAAAGCTTTTTCTTGTCTATTAGTATTGATTATAAATTTGGCCATACACTAGGACTTTGTGAAGAGAGGACCCTAGGCTCTAATACTAAATTAGATTAGAAAAAGAATGTAACAATTCCTTCAATCCACTCAAGTTAAACCTCTCAAAAAATAAAAATAAGTAAAAAAATTGAAAGCAAGGTTATCGATCATTTACTTTTATTAAGACTAATAAAATTGATACATATACACTAACGAAGCCTGTTATATTAAAATTCAGGTTAGATTCCTTTTTTAAATATGGATTTGATAGAATGACAAAACTTCTTTTAACTTTTATCCAATCAGTGGGTATGAACTCATAGGACAAGTTTTCTATTTATATTGATGGTTTGTCCTTTTAAAAATTGGATTGGACATCTCTTTTACTTGAGGTATAACTTTTATAAGTAAAAATATTATAAATTTTTTAAACTTTGAATAAAAACTAGATCGTGATTCTTATATCAACTTTGTCGCATCATTAAATTTTTCTTAGAGTATAAATTATGACTTCTTAAAGTTTTATTTCAAGATCGAGTCCTTGATGTAGTGGATCTTGCTTACATATCTAATTTAGTCCTACTCAAAAGGTCGAAGTGGTCCATAGTGGATCCAAAGATCCTCATAGATCATGTTGAGATATTTAATATTTTTTTATGTTATCAAATTATGAAAAATAAAAGAAAGGATACCTACCTACATGCAAGTGTGCATGCGCGCACACACACATTATATAATACTAATACTACGATAGGTTGTTGATACATTACATGATTCTACCAAAGGGCTAGTATCTTATCAATAAAAAATGAGGTATTTTGAAGTATTTAAGTAGGCTTTCTATTGTTATTCAATCCAAAATTAGTTGTAGGCCATTTTTATGTTGTGTATAGGTTTTGTCATTATTTCCCCTTATGTGTTAATTTATTGATGAGAGTGCTAAATAAATTATCCATTTTATTCATTTAAACTCTTTATATCTTAAAACATATCTAGTACAAACATATCCTTGAAATATTAATCAAAATAACTCTTTCATTTGATCATTGAGAAAAATAATTATTTGATGATCACATGGTGACTAACTAATAGTTGTTGAAATCGTTTACAATTTTATTCAAATTAATTTGACCTAAGAAATCATTATGAGCATAGTATAATGTCAATTGATATGTGAAAAAAAAAAGTAATCTCATTAGCCAATTGAATTATATTTTTTTTAGATAGGGGTTTGAAAATTATTTACACTAGATTATATCTATTGCACATAAAAGTAAACCACTCTACATCTGTAGACACCAAATAAATAGATTAAAAAAATTAGAAGATCAACTTATGCGGTACCCACTTCAGCTCCTTAATTATAATGTAGTTGAATAGTTATCCCCTCATAAATATGACTTACTCCAAACTCAATAAAATTCTCAGCTAAACATCAAATTTTCCTTATATAAAAATGCAAAGTAAATAAAGTTTATTTTGACCAAGCAATCACAATGCTTAAATCCCATTTAAGATAATGTAGTTAGTTCTAATATTGATTATCACATATTACAATCCCAAGAAGGTTGTCATAAGTTTGACTAAGGAAATAGATGTGGTATAGAATGTTATTGTTGTAGTATACTACATTTTTCTTATAGTCTTTAATTATAAAGCCTAATCAACCTGGTTTGCTTGCTAATGTAAGCAAACATATATAAAGCATCTCTACCTTATGATGTAAGTTTATATTCTCATGCGCTACAAAATATCATTGCATATTTCTAATTGGTAAAAGAGTAACCCAATTTTCAAGGATCATTACATGAGAAGAAGACATTAATGGTGTCTTTGATGTACTCTCGATGTCTTTGACAAATACCTTTCCCTAAATCCTTACTATGTAATAACGCTAAATTAGGCAATTTGTTCTACATTGCTTTCCTAATAAAACATCAATTTCTCAAGTGAGCTGATAATCTCTACACCCATTTGAAATTGACAATAGGAAGTTCATGGATTAGTAATTGCTTGCTAACCTTCTTCATACTTTGTTTTCATTTTTATTATGTCTTACATGCAAGGATGGCCATTAATGCATTAACAATCTGATTTGTAATTTCTAATAGAAAGCATTGTATGATGGCTTCTTAGTTCACTATTAACATAGATAAAAATTACTGGTCATCTAAGATATCGATAAAGTGACTATTACCTTTTGGACCATTTAAATTCATCTACAATAATGTCACTTCTATTACTATGAAGCATATAAAGGAGGTTTGGTAAGATTTTTAGTCAACCCGTAATTGTTTTGATAAAATAATTTATGCACAACAAACGTGAAAGTTTAAAAGAAATATCTAATGATAACTTGTTGAATAGAGCATTCTTACAGATTTATAGACAAGGCATATCGTGGCCAATGATTAAGTTAGGTGGGTAGATAATATCCTATGACACGCACGCATGAACCTTCTTCTATTCCCCATAAGTAATTTTTGATAAGCTCTAACTTTGTTTTGAAAACTTGTAGAGCAAGAGTAATAAAGGAATGTTGGATAAAAGTAAAATAAAAAACCAACTTCATTAGGGTAAGACAACCTATAAAAGATAAAGATCTCTATTTCTGTACAACTAGTTTCCTATTATATTTCATTAGGGTAATTCAAAAACGCCTTGATGGAATTTCTAAATATTTACTTGAATTGTTTGTCTGCTACTTGCACACATAATAAAGTACTCCATTATTTTTTTAGCTTGAAAGTTTTCGATCGAAGGTGATCATTTAATTTGATAGATTAACACTTTGGCTAAACTATAAATAATAAGATTGAATGCCTTGTTGAAAGTTAATGCATCTCTATCTTTAGCTCTTGAAATATATATTTATCCATAAATAAGAAATGGGCTCACTGCAAGGTTTTATATTCAGCCAAAAACTAGCAACCTTTGTTAGCTTTTGATGGATGCTCCATCTAATCATTTCACTATATACAATAAATAAATAGGCGGATAAAAGAAAACCGAACCTTATCCTTAATAGAAGACTTAAACAAAAGTTGATAATCCATTGATAATTAACATGAAATAAGCATCTCAAATGTATCTATTTGATATGAGTAATTAATTGCTAAGAAATTTCATAACAAAACTGAACGGCCTTCAAATAGCTCCAACCCACTCAATTGTAAGCCCATATTTTATAGCAAATAATACTTTGTTTTCAAGCATTATGAAGAGAATTCACAGCTACTTGAACTAACATAAGATTGCTAAACATAGTTTTTTCACTAACAAAGGCCCCTTGTTTCTTTGATATTAAAAATTTGAACACAAATTTTGGCACAATCCATAATATTTAGCTGAAACTCATACATAGTAGTATATACTAATTGACTAATAATAGATGGATCCTTTGAATTATCATTCTTTGGCAAGTGTATAACAAAGGTGTTCAATTCAAAAGAACAACATAGATTTACAAATTTCTTTCTTCACTATTTTCTAGTAAGCTTTTAAAAATCCAAGTGGAAGCTTGTTGAGACTTGAGGTTTTATCTAAGAGCATATACTACAACAGCAATTCAATCTATATAGTAATTAGTGCTCAATAAAGAGGTTATTCATCTTCAATAATAGGTACTTTAAAGTGACGATAATTTAGGTTAAGCATAATTACTAGAAAAGCTCAATTTATTCCTAAAAATAGTTGTTAAAACCTCTTGAATTTAATTGTCATCCTCATAGAGTGTGGCATTATCCCTATAGATGCTAATAATTTTATTATAGTTTCTTTCTATAATAATGTACTTGTAAAAAAAATTGGTGTTATGATAATCCATTATAACCTTGATCTTTGATGCCAAAAGATTTTTTATTGCTGCAACAAGCTATGGTACTCTACTATTTTACCTATAAGAAACCTAAGTTTTTCAACTTAAAGACCACCAAAATTAGGTTCTCTTTGTTTAATTTAGTAATCTCAAGCTCCAAATCCTTTGCTATCTATTTTTTTTTCTTCATCAGGAATCCATTTAATTCAAAACTTGTTTTGTTGCTTCCAACTTTTAAGATACACAAATTAGAGGAGATATTATAACTATCTTTTTCCAAGGCCTCTACAGCATCAGCCATGATTCTTTATAGGCAATCTCAAATTTTTTGAATTTAAAGGAAATAATCCTTTGTTTGATCCCTTAGCTAAAAGCAACAAAGGACAACGATTCAAATTTTTTTAGGAGAAAATTTATATCCTGCCAATGGTGTGTGTTGAGGAGTTATAATACAAAGAAAATCTTAATCCAAATTTATTTTTGTAAGCTTGGCATTGAACTATTTTATCAAAAGATAACCCTTAAAAGATTCCAGGATTAAGGATAAGCTTAGATGTGTCATGGCCTTTTGTTTCCCTACTACAACTTTTTTCCTGCATCTTGTTCACTTATAAACATTAATATTTAAAGTTAGAGGCTACAATTCTACTTTATCCAAAATAAGTTTATAGCTTTACTCTAATAATTTGTTTATTACCTTCTCTTAACCCACACACATTGAACTGAACATGAGAATTCATATGGACATATATTTAATCTCACATTGGTTATGCACTAGATAGTTTTTAGATACATTTATAGAGTCAAAGAACATAAATAATTCTTTTTGATTAGTCTTTTTAGATAAGGTCTTAGGTCAGTACAAATAGTATATAAGAAGTTATGCAGGTATGTGTTTAGGCTTTTGACTAGCCTTTTTAAATAAAATTCTACATTGTTGCAAATAATAATAGAGTGGACTTGGTTCATAGACTATATGAACTAAGGGATGCTACAGTATGAATCTATATGGGATTAATTACTAGCTAGTCATGGTATTTGTAACTATATTTTATTGGATTTGGACCTTTAACTAGTAAAAATATCCAAGCTTAAATGTGAGAGTATATGAGGACTGATATGTGTTTATTCTCATATTAGTTATACAATAGTTAGATCATAATGATAAAGTGAGGTATAATGACCATAGCCATTGTTACTAATAACTGAGGATAGAAGAGGGGCAACAAGAATCCTTAACTCTATATCTTGGTAAATTATTTCTTTTAATATATATTGTAAGAGTTTAGGCATTTGTTGGTTTGGTTTACTTGATTTGTTCAAAAGTAGGAATAATTTTAATTTAGAAACAATCTTAACTATTAAATATGCTTCAACTTATCCTAACAATTGCATTATAGGATTGTTTTCATATAAAGGTTTTAAGAGAATTGGATTTACTCTCAATGGAGTCTTATAACAATATGATTTTCTACGTATAAGTATAGAATGTAAGATAAATTCCATTACCATAGTATCTCCAAAACCCTTTATTAGATAACATTTATAAATTTACTATTCCATTATGAAATTTTTGCTTCTTGTAACTATATGTTTTTGCTAGTTATTGATAAAACATGTGATAATAAAGAAACTCCTCTTGTCATACAAATCCCAAAAATAATAGATACAAAGCTATTCTTTGTTTTCTTATCACTCTAGTTTGAGACAACTAGGAAATCAAGTGATAGAACAAATCTCTATTAGCTATATAGATTTTCTAAGTGATAATTTTTTATTCTGCTAGCTATATGTTGAATAGTTATAACAGAAACAAAATGCTAATGCCTATCCATTTTTACAAACTCAATACCTAGGCATTTTTATCGAGGGATGGCCTTTTATTAGAAAATATTCTTAAGGACAAGAGATTGCCATAAAGAATTAATTATCTAGCTCTCTCCCAACAACCTATTTTCTGCCTTCATCTTGCTTTTACATGTTGAGATTTGACAATAAGAGCTAACTAGTATTATACTCCATTTGAGGTGAATATGTAACTCTATTCTCCTAATTTGTTTCTTAGATCCTAGCCAATATGTAGCTCTATTCTCGTAATTGTTTCTTACCTCTTCCTAACCCTCATATGAAGAAGGTAAGGAGAGTTTCTAAGGCTATATCATTTCTAAAGATAAGTTAATATACCAAGATTGTAACCCTTATTAGTAATAGCAAAGGACAGAGAAGAATAAATGTAGCAATATGGTTTCAAGGCCTCAACTTCTATATTAAGCAAACTATCTCTTTTATTATCTATTAGTATTGTTTAATATAATTTGTTTGAAAGTAAGAATAATTTGTATTCAAAACAATCATAACCATTAAATATAATTTGATTGAGCATAATCATTGATTTTAAGAATTATTTTTGCATAAAGTTTTAAGGCATTTAGACAATCCCAATAGATTTTCTAACCATTTGATTTTCTATTAATCTGAATATGGGACATGAGATAGATTTTCTTTAGTTAGTATCCATATAGCCATATAAAAACAATAAATATGCTCTTTGATCATAGCAATTTTCATTGTTTCAATAATTAATTAACCTTTTATGTGTGCATTGACATATATATTAATCATAAAAATAATGATAATAAAAGAACTCTTAAAGGCAAATCAATATCTATAAAAAAATAGATATACAACTATTCCCTATTTTACTATTTCTCTAGTTTAAAACAACTAGAAAATAGTGTGTAAGACTAATCTACATTAACTAAATAGTTTTTTTTCTAAGTAAGAAGCTCATATTATTATATCTGTGCATTGAGGAGTTATAATGAAAATGAAAATGAAATACTGATATTAGTCTATTTTTATAAACTTAATACTTCAGTAATTCTATCAAGGGGTAACCTTTTATTGCAAAAATTTGTGTTAGAATAACTTCAGAAGTAGTGGTGGCCTTTTATTCTCTTCCAAATCTAGTTTCCCACCTTAGTTTTGCTTTCATACATTTGAAGTTAGTTTGAGGTTAGGATTCTATTTAATTTGAAGTTGGTACATAGCTCCTCCCATAACTTATTTTTCTCTTTCCCTTAGCCCTCATATAATGAAGGTAACAAGGGATATCAAGGCCAAAATAGCTATTGACAACGATGAGGGTCAAACAAAATAGAGACAATAGGGTGGTCTTAAGGGCATAACTTTTGTACCAGGTATAACTTTATTCTTATAAGAGTTTAGACGTCTATTGATTTTGTTTACTATGACTTGTTTTAAAGAATAATGTTTATCCAAAAATAGTTTTAGAGACATCGAATATGCTTTAACTTGTTGCAATAATTGCATTTCAAAAGTAGACAATAAGATGGAATAGTAGCTCGAAGCAACTTTAAGAAAGTATTGTATTCTAAAGTTTGTATGAAAATCAATCCACTTTTGGTATATAACAGATCAACCAATGAATTACTATATCTTAGATACTCTTTCTCTGTTATTACACTAGTAAATTGTGGGTCCTTAAAATTAAGATTCACTAAATTATTAATTAAGTCAAAAGGAAAAAAAGTAGACATCCTTATGCCTACAACTTCCTCAAAAAGTAGCTCTCATCGCTTTTCTGAGGACTTAATGATATGGTTTTAAAGTCATCTACAATCAATATATAAATATTTAGGTTAGTACTCTAGTAAATTGTAGCCAAAAAGCATGGTGAGTTATTCCAATGATGCTTGCATAGATAGATGCAAGATCTATGCAAGAAGTCATGAAAGAGGTTAATGAATAGAAAATATATCATATAAGACTAGTGGTGGTAATTGGGTCCGGTCAAATCAAATATAAATCAGGTTGGACTTAGGTTAGGGCAAAAAATTTATTAACCTAAGCTCGATCTATTTATTAAACAAGTTAAAATTAGGTTACACAATTTTGTCAATAAGTAAATTTGCCCAACTTATAATTTATTGAAAAAACAAGTCAAATTAGGTTATGCATTTATTAAATAAGTTGAATCAATAAAACAAGTTAAATGATTTTTTGATAGGATAATTAATAATTAATTTAAATAGGCTAAGCAAGTTGGATTCAACTAATCTAAAATGGGTTAAGTAGGTTCTAAGTGAGTTAAAGAGGTCTTAAATATGTTAAATAGGTCGGGTCATGACCTAACCTAATTATTAGATGGAATAAAATAGGTTAAATCGGACAAAGGTCTAGATCCAAATGTAGCCCAATTAATAAATGTCTAGATAGGTTGATCCATCTTTGACTTAAATTTATTTATGTCAAACCTAAGCTTACTTCAAAATGGGTAAGGTTAATAGGTCAAGTCATAAATTATTACCCTTATGTAAAATAGGCAATGATGTATAAAAAAAATTGACCTCCTCTTGATTTGTTTTTTGCATTGCAATTTTACTACTAGGTAGGCATGATGAGTAAATCGATTCCACCTTCCATTGAGGACCAAGTTGATAGCAAACAAAAGTTATAGAGTTTTTAAAGAGCCTTATTTCTACAAAAATGGATATATTAGAGTTGTAAGATAAGATAGGCCATCCTGCTATAGAGAGGAAAGCCTGCTTTTCTACTTTATAATTCTATTAAATAATTTTATGATAAAGAAGGAGAAAAAGAAAACTGTGATCCTAACATGATGAGATTGTCTACTATCACCATCCTCATATTGCAACATCTTTAGTGGTTTAACTTATTGTCTAATCCAAATAATATGAACTAATTAACCAATATCAAACCCACGAGCCTCCTTCATGATGCACATCATAATCCTAGCTAACACATAATTTACTCAATTTGTATCAAAGCCGAGCAACGAAGTATTGGGATTCAATATTGGGTTTGTGCTTAACTCGGTTCCAGATGTTGTTATAGATAAAGAAATAATTCTAATAATCTTATTAATAATATTGATGCCACTATAAAATCTAAGCATATTTGAAGGATTTGATGCCAAGATGAGTTAGAAATTCAATTTGATCAAATAGCACCAAGATGAGTCAAAGATTTTATCCAATAAACTAACGTCAAGATAAGTCATCGATCTTATGAAGAGACATATTTTTTCCTTATTTACAAGAAATAAATGTAGATATAAGGGTTCTATAACTATAAATAGAGGCCATTATAAAGAGTACCTTGAATTGAACAAAATTTCTAGATATACTTCTTCAAGGAAAATGAGTTAAATTGAATGTTAAAAATATTTTTTTAACTAATTTAGAAATTTGAATATAAAATAATAATTACAATTAAATGTCAAGTAAAATATTAAATAATCATCATTATATCCATTATAAAATATTTTTAAAAGCTAAATTTTTATCGATTAAGATGGTGTGCTAGATTGGACCAACCAATGATTTAGTTAAGTCAATTTGATCATGCCTCGCTAAAAGGACTTTTACAATTTCTAATAAGATAGGAATTGCATTAAGTTTTAAAGCACCAAGGAAAATAATAATTCATAAGTAAGAGAAACCTTCGTGGTAACTATAACAAACATTATTGAATACAAACAAGATTGTCCAAGTGGAATATCATGTCATGCTGAAAACCTATATATATATATATATATTTGCTAACTATAAGATAACCCTTCAAAAATGGTGATATCATTGGCATTTTATTTCAAACTTTACATTTGGCATATCGAATTGCTTTGACAATCATATTTAAATAAGTCATCATCCATAGTTCAAACTACTTCAGCCATCACATATATCATCAATTTCTTCTCCCATCAATCGGCCTGAAATATATCGATGAGAAAAAAATTCAATTCTATTAATAACAATATCTAAGCAATATTTGCCACATGACTATTTATTAACAATTAAAAATAATAATTTTTAAAATATTATTTAATAATATTTTATCCAACTTAGATAGCACAAATATGATTGATTTAAATCAAATCACCGATCGGTTAGGACTGATAAAGTAAATTGAACTCCTCTTTCACTTGGGCCATGAGACTAAACTACCCAAAGAGGAGATCTCATTGAAGCAAATTAACTTCTTGTTGCCAATGACTGCAGGAAAGATGGGTGAATAAAAATAGACAATTTAGGGGATGAATTGATAGTATAACAAATATTATAACAACAATTAATCTAGTGGCCGTGATTTCGGCAAACATGCTATCCATGATTGGGTCCAAAAAAATAAAAAAATAAAAGAATCCATGCAAGATCCTTTGTTGCAACGGCTGTATATTTTAAACCTTGATCGAGCCGACGAATTAAATGGATATCGAGTGGGTAACACAAGTTCAATCGAGTTGACGTTGGTTCAGGCCACGGGATCCTAACACCCATCCTGCAGCCTTTTTGCCCAAGGCTTCTGACATAAGATAAGCTATGAAATTTCCACCCCCCCCATGGATTTTGAAACATGATCTTCGAGTGTATCAAAGTGGAACCCACCTCTTACCCAGCATCAAGAACCTATCGTAAAGATCTATCAATAGATATTATTCTTGTCCTCTTCCGGATATTATTGTTCCTGTCAGGGGTGCCATCGATCAAGCTGATGTTTCCTATGTTTCCTCAAGTCCTTGAAAATATAATTTGGTCGAAATGGATGGTCGAAGGGATAATTTTTAAATGGTCTCATATTATCAGTCATTCGCCTTAATTCACAGCCATTAATGCGATGAGAGGTGGAGGAGAAGCCACCGATCGAGTGTTGTGAATCGATCAATCATTCTTTTATAATGACTACATAACAGGAATAACAACTGTTTTTGATTCACCATTTTAACTGTTGTTTAATTTGAATATATAATATTTAAAAATCCAGGTTTTCGTACCGACAAAAAATAATTCTACTATTATGCTTTGTATGCATAATAGAGGATTTTTTTTTTAAATAAGTCATCATCCAGCAATATTAATCCTTTTTTAATGACTAACATATCATGGAAATAATTTTGAATGAATAATATTTCTAAAATTATCGAAAAATAATTTTTTAATTGAAATAATATAATAAAAGCATGTTTTTATGAATCAGAATAATGATGCAGGAGCAATAAATGAAATTAAGATTGAGGTTCATTGAAAAGTAAGAATTATGAAAAAGTGCATTAAAATCTAAAGTTTTAGATTGTGGAGGATAAAGATAGAATATATAGAATATTATTTTATATAATTAAAAATAAAGATGAATGTGAAGTAAAAATTGAGAAACATAAAGTTTTTAAAAGTGATCATTTTTGACATTTAGAATAAACTACACATAAGAAAAAAGAAACTAAGAATGATGTTATTCATAGGACTAAAGCAGAAAGAAGTGCAACTGAAATATTATCTTATGGTAAAGTATCTAGCAAGTTGAAGAAAAATTTTATAAGATAGGTATAAGATTAGCTATGCTTTATAATATAAAATATTGAACAATTATAAATTATAAGTAATATACACTTAGAGTTATACTAGTGTAAAAAAATGAATTGATATATATAAAAGGAAAAAGAAATTGAAGCAGACCAAAAATTGTATGAGAAGAATGATAAATAAAAATATAAAATCTTTGTATCTTATAGAAAATATAATTCAAAACTGATTGAAGTAGAGATAAAAGATTCATGTAGTTAATTCTAACTAGTTTGAAATTACGACTTTCTAATGGCTATTATTATTCTTTATTTTTATAATTAGACTAGAAAAAATATAACCAAGATCTAATAATGGTAGAAATCAAATCATCGACTAAGTTAGACAGTAGTCTCTATATAATCGAATCATATAATTATTTTTTAAAATTATTTTTAACTTTTAGGCTAAAATATACTTTTCCCTCTCAAACTTTCGTTCAAAATATTTTTTAGTCCTCAATCTTCCGATTCTTATAGATTATTTCCTCATATTTTAAGAATGTTGCACTCCTGATCTCATATTGCAAGGGATTAGTTAAAATTAATGAAATAACTGATGTTTCACTTTGATGCGAACATGCATGGTAACATATCATCTATTTTGTTAATTTTAACCGACTCCACATAACAGAATGTCATCAACGTAACATTCTTAAAACATGCATGAGAGAATAGAGTGTAATAACTAAATGTTTGAGAACTAAAATGAATTTTGAGAGGAACTTTAAGAACTAAAGGTGTTTGGTAATCTAAATAGGAACCATGGTGATCTTGCATCACTAGTGATCCTAATACTAATATGATTTGATCCTCAGTGATCTAAGATAAACGTTTTGGGTATGACATGTGCCAATAATTAAAGATCTCTATTGATCTAAGATCACCTGCCTTGGTATGCTATGAGAATCTTGAATCATCGACCACAAAATATCAAAATTATCTTGATTAATTAGTCTTATACTTTACTTTAAAAAATAACTATCCCAATATATTTTGCAATATGACGATAATTTATTATTATTTATTATTATAACATTTAGATTAAATTATAATATTATTTTTATAATAATATAATAGCATATACTACTATATATTATTATATTATATTAATATAAAAATAATATGAAGCATTATTTTTATATGAATGAGGAGCATTTTAATCCGTAAATCCCAAGTTAAAATCATCGTCTGAGGGTAATATTCGAAACCCAACATCATCGATGACTATGACTATGAGATCATTGGGTCAAATAATGATTTTAGAGGTGGAATAATTTAGAGTCCCCACTAGGTAAAAGATCAATAAGGTATATTATAAACAAACATGATGATTCCATCATTTTTATTTAAATCACTATCGATCCTGCAGCATGAATATCATTCCATATCAAAAGTATATTAATTTTTACCTAACTTTTATTATAGCTGACAACTAATTAATGCCATGTAAATCATTTTATACAGTCTCAAATAATTAAGATGCCGGAAAGAGATCCAAGAGCAAGTTGGCCTTCTTTCACGCTTAAAGAAGAAAAATCACACTACCTTGATGCTTGGAGGACGTACCCATAATTAACCACCTTTCGTAAAGCCAAGAAAAAATGGACGTGAGTTGCAGACCAAATAATAATTCTTTCTGTAACGTTATTATGGCTATGGCCGCAGCATTTGACTAGTAAAAGCAAGCAAGCAAGCAAAATAGCTGTTTGAAAGAGTTGGCAAGTGGGATAAAAACTATATGCTCCGGTTTCGCTGTTCAGATCCTCTATGATCCCATGCTTTCACGTCAAGAGATCCTTCATCAGGGACTGCAGCAGCTGGGCTTTCCAAATCTTCTTCTGGAGAGGATTGGACTTTAATTATTCGATCACTGCTAAGGATACGTAAGCTAGCAGGCTCCAACATCGCATGAGATGAGGCGATCCCTGATCTCAGGGATATCCGTTGCATGCTTTGGTAAGCCAGCTCCACTTTTTTCGAGCTGATTGGTGGGATGGGTCGATGGCAACTGTTCTCCCTGTGACTTGAATCACTGAGGAATGACCTTGAGAGAGTCATCAAAGGCAAGGCATGGCATGGCCCATGCTCCACCACGTTCCTTGGCCGGGTACCAACGCTCCATGAGGATTGACCATAAGATATCCATCCATATATCGACACTGCATACATATGATATCGATGTAGACAAGACCGCCTACCCAACCATGTTGGTCCCAAATATGGTTTCCATTTAATTTGAATAAATTTTTTTTTTTTTACTTTTAATTTGATCTCAATTTTAAAAAAAAATTAAAATAAAAAATCAATTTGATTTTAATTTAATTTTTTTAAAATATAATATAGATCGAATCAAACCATGCATATATTATATAGGTTTTCATTTGCATTATAGTTAAAATTGAGATGCTATAAATAAGTGTAAATATTTACTCTATGAAAGTTATGTTCTTTTTCATTATGAATAACTATGATGCTATTTAACCATTTTATCGGTGCAATGATCATTTAAAATTGATAAATAAATTGAGTTGAAATCAAACTAAATTTTACTAGAATAGCTCATTTGGTTTTGGCATCAATTTTAAGAACCTAGTTTAAATCGGTTTAGTTTTGAAAATATCTCTAATCAACCTAGATTGATGCATGCACAACCTTAATTAGAATTGCTACGCTTTTTATTAATTTAACTCATGAAAAATAAATTTAAAAATTATTTTGGTTAATTACGTGACTTGGTAAAGATCAAGATGGGTTTTCAATCCTTCATATGAATGTACCTTTGGATAAAACTCTTAGGTCGTGTTTGACTTCTCAAAAGCTATTTCTGGATAAATGTACAGGATAACATTTATCCAGAGGATAGCTGAGAAAATAAGAACCTTTTTAAAATTATAAGTCTACCATCAAGGGATAACTGTAGTTGTTCCTGGGTTTCTTAGGTAGTGTTTGAAATAGGAAATAAGAGGGGATATTCCCTGGATATCCCTTTTTATTCCTAAAAGCCATAACTATAAGGGATAGCTAGGAATAAAGTTAACCAAAGGGATAATCCATGGTTAACCATGGGTTATCCCCTCAATTTATTCTCTAGAAAATACAGAAATAGCTGGTTATCCCTCCAAATAAGAGTAAAAAAAGTTATCCTATGGATTTACCTTTTTGTATTTGATATGATCAATGGGATAGCCAAGGGATATCCCTAGGGATAGTCAGGGGATAAATTTTATTCCGTACACTTATTCATGGATAATTTTTTTTTTTCTATCAAACACTACCTTAGGGAATAAGTTCAAGGGATAATCCATGTTTAAACATGAGTTATTCCCTCTAGTTAAACTTTTTCAGAACTATCCTCTCTAGCTATAGCATTTAAGAATAAGGGGGGATATCCAGAGAATATCCCCTCTTATTCTCTATATCAAACACAGCCTTAAATAAATAAAAAGATTAAACTCCTAAAGTGACTTAGGAACCAAGTTGGGAAGAGAAATTCTTTGAACGATATGGGATAAAGACATGGCCTACAGCAAGATGAATCCTTGTGTAATTGAATATCCTCACAAATATGATGCATTGCTCCCATGGTTTAAATTTCATCTAAAACTCCAAAATCAAAATATTTTTCTTTTAGCTAAAATTGATCCAATATTGTACTTGATTTTGAAGTTTGTCCAAGACTAACCTTTAAGGCTATACACATGTCCGTACATATATACATCAATATATGACCCCATAGTTACAAATTTCAAGCATCGACATTGCTTAAAGTTAGGTTTAATCATTTGTTAACCTTGCTCTGCATGATGAATTAAGCCTACAGAAAGCATCTTTTATGATAATAAAATAAAATCTAATGACTTCTAAGTAAACTTGTGACATACAGGTACTGTACTAGCTGAAAGAAATTCAAGATAAATACGCATTTTTAAAGATGATGTAATATTTATTTCAACTGATTTACACTAAGAAAACCTTTGTAAATCTTGCTTAGGAACTTCTAAATATAGGAAAAAATCAAAACATTCTCAAATAAAAAAATATTTTTAAAAAAATTATAAAAAGAAAATATTTGTTTTGATATGTGCATGCATGGTATGTGTATATAAAAATCCTACCACATACTCAATTGTGCCACTACTATTAACTTTGTACTGACTTCATTTGCTTAATGAAACGGATGAAGCTTGGCTCCTCTCTTCTACTTAAAAAAAAAATCTTATTATATAGCATATTATTAAAATTTAAAATGGTATGTAACTTAATTCTCTAGCCCATGCTATTTCACATTTTTAAGGATTTCTTCGTATTTATTCTTTTACAAGTCTTTCATTTTTTTTCCTAAGAAAAACAATGGATAAAATATCACAAATGTTTAAAGGTCTTGTACCAGAAATTTAAGACCCTGAAATCAGTAAAATTGCCACATATGAAACTAATGTGGCTTGACTGAGTAATCAAATTATCAAACCTATTGTATATATAAACAAATGTCACATACTCTTGTAGCAACTAAACTAAAACTGTGGGTATGAAAAGTTGATGCTTTAATGGACAAAGGAAGAGTATATGGATACATTGTTCTTTACCCTTCCAACTAAGAAAGATGATTTGAAAATATTATCCAGTGGATTTTAAGTTCTTTTTTAGCTTTGATCATTTGATAAATTTTATGAACATAAATTCTATTTTTTATGGGTGTCTCAAATATTCATGTGTAATATACCATATCTCAATAAATTGGTGTAATTTTCTACCACACATACATTTTCTTAATAATGATGATTTTCAAAAATAAAACTAGCCTAATATTAATTGACCCCAAAAGGTCCTAAAGCGAATTGAAAATGGTAACCTTAAACCTAGAACAAAAGGCTTATTCAAAATCTTTAGACCAACTAGTATCCTGTTATTGTTTTGTTCATTCATTAACATCATGAGTTCTTAGTTACTGGATGTGAACTTGAGCTATCAAACCCACTCTAGCAAACCTTTCAACTAAAGATAGAGATGCTATAAATAGTGGTTTGATTGACTAATGCAAGCCAAGTAGTGATGGAGGTGCTTGATTGTTACACAAATAGTTCAAATTCTTTCAAAAATGAATGCTTTGGGATATTCCATTCTCATAATGATAATTTCAAACCCCACCATATTGTTGGTGTGCCTGTGGAAATATTTTTAGATATATAAATAGAACACTGTTTGCAAATTATGGGTGAAGTAAAACTTAAATACCTACTCTCATCTTATGATATTTTATAATCCATGCCAATTATCTAAAATCAAATAGAGACCCTTAATAATTAGTACAAAATTTAACAGACTTTTCCCCCTTTGGCATAATAAATTTTGCATATTTTACATGTTTTCTAATTTTATGCTAGATACCTTTGGAGATCATGAAGTATAGCTCTTTTTAATTCCAGGTCCCCGAATAGACCAAGCCTAGTGTTGGTGGCACCAAGATAAATGATAATGGGGTGAATGCTTGAAAATTCGAGCCCCTCCACAACTTGGTCTTAAGCGATCTTATCATTCAAACTAAGGTTTGATGATATTTCAACAAATGACTAATATGTTAGGTTTTTGACCTTGTATGCTTTTAGATTATATAATTCTTTCCTCCTTGGGGATTCTCTTTGAAGGCTTGTGTAAAGCCATTGACATCGCAAGAAGACTAGGTCTATGCCATGAGGTAGAGCTAATATAGTTGTGGGCATAGCAATGCCATTCCATCTCTCAAATTTTGTTGTCTCCGCAGCCATTGGATGATAAATACAGAGGTAACTGATGTGGCTGATCCAAGATCGTCAAAGTAAACTGTAAACAAACGATGAACTGACGGAGCCCAACCTCGGCCTCCGAGGCCCCCTCGGCTCGGAGGTCCCCCTCGGCCCTTGAGGCCCCCTCGGCCTCGAAGGTCCCATCGGCCTCCGAGGTTCCCCCTCGGCCCCCGAGGCCCCCTCAGCCTCGGAGGTCTCCTCGGCCTCCGAGGTTTCCCCTCGGCCTCGAGCATCAGCCTCAGCCTCGGCCTCGGCCTTGAGCATCAACGTTGGCCTCGGCCTCGAGCATTAGCCTCGGCCTCGGCCTCAAGCATCAACATCGGCCTCGGCCTCGAGCATCAGCCTCAGCCTCGGCCTCGAGCATCAGCGTCGGCCTCGGCCCCGAGCTTCAGCCTCGGCCTCGAGCATTAGCCTCGGCCTCAAGCATCAACATCGGCCTCAAGCATCAACATCGGCCTCAGCCTCGGCCTCGAGCATCAGCGTCGGCCTTTGTCTTGGGCCTCTGTTTCAGTCCGGCCACCGGGGCTGGCGACCCGCTGCCTCGAGCCACCTGACACATCCACGTGGCCCACCAACCACCTACAGCGGCCACGTGACCCACCACTCGCCTGCAACAGTGCATGGCCATACCCCATAACGGCACACACCAGATGCAACCATATCCGCCTGCCACCCGCAGCGCTGCACTCGGCAGGTGGCAGGCGAGACAGGACACCTCTGACAGGCAGTTGCGACCCATCACTGTCAGCCTTGCCTCCTGTCTGTTAGTGGATAAAGGCACCTCGAAGTCAGCAACCTTCTAGAAGCAGAAAAAGAAAGACTGTCGGACAGGTATAAAAGCCCACACTCATAATGAGGGAAGGGGCCGAAAACTTTTAGTTCTCTAGCTTTCTTCTGCTAGTTAACTCTTGTCTGATCCCAAGTGACTGACTTGAGCGTCGGAGGGTCCCCACCGGAGCATCCGGTCTCTGAAGACTTTTCTTGCAGAAGACTGGCGAGGGAGATCTCCGTTTTCCCGGTGTTCAAGGAAGGTGACTTGGCTTCAACAGATTGGCGCACTAGGAAGGGGAAGGACAAGCGAAAGGCTTCGAACTTGTTAGCGAAAACTTCTCTTTCTCCGATCTCTCAAGCCATGGTGATGACCCGTGTGCAAGAGGTCTCCACCAGCCATGCTAGAGGGCAGCGTCAGGGGGCTGATCCGCTGGCGGTTGGCCCCTCCATTCCTTCAGCCAACATCCCCGCACCACCGCCGCAGCAGCTTCAAGAGGATCGGCTTGCCACCCTCTCCATGCAAGTTCAGTCCTTGGTAGCGGCGGTCCGAGTCCTGCAACAACAACCGATGGTCGCGCAACAACCGGAGCCACTCCCGTCAGTCCCGGGAGTGGTCCAACCCAGCCAACATTCTTCTCGGGGGAGATCTCCCGCCCGAGAAGCTCACCATCACCGTACTTCACCCAGGCCTCACCGCCGGGAAGCCTCTAAGAGGCCCCGGTCGCCCTCTCGACATGCCAGTGCTTCCCCCAAGTGGCGGCGTGGGAGGGAGGTGAAGCACCCCCGTCAGCATTTCCGCCACTCTTCCCCTTCCTCAGAATCCTCGAGGGAGGGGTCCTTCGATGGCCGAATCGCCCACCGGGCTGAGAGCCGGCTCGACGAATACAATCAACGACTAGAGGAGCTCAGTCGCCAGATCACCAACCCACCAGAGGCAGACTACGATAGCCGGCCACTGCTATCCCGCTGGATCATGAAGGAACCGATCTCAACTCGGTTCCGCCTTCCTCGGTTGGACCCGTACGACAGGACCACCAATCTCCTAGACCATTTGGAGAGTTACAAGGTCCTCATGCAGGTCCAGGGGGAAACTGACTCACTCCTCTGCATCGCCTTCCCCGCTACCTTGAGGAAGGCTGCCCGAGCCTGGTATTCTCGCCTGCCGCCATGGAGTATCAACTCCTTTCGCCAGCTGGAGAGGGACTTCCTGGCCCATTTTGATGCCTGTTGGAAGATTCCAAGGGTGGCGGACAATCTTTTCTCCGTCCAGCAGAAGGGCGGCGAGTCCCTGCGGGACTACATCGTCCGGTTCAAAGAAGCAGCCCTGGAGGTCTACAACCTCGAAGACTCCGTAGCCACCTTGGCCTTGAAGCAGGGGCTCCATCCCTCCCGCTTCGCATATTCTCTTGACAAGAAGCCGCCCGGCTCCTACGCCGAGCTCTTGAACCGGGCCCAAAAGTACATCCGTGCCGATTAGGCTGACTCCTCCCGGCGCGAGGCTAACGAAAGCACCGCCAAGAAGCCAGCCCGTCCAGAGCCTGCTGAAGTTCATCCTAGGAGGCCTGAGCCTCCTCGCCGACCGAACAACCATCCTCGGGCTCCCGCGCCGAGGGACGGTCCGTTCACCCCCCCTGCTGGCTCCCATCTCCCACATCTTGCTGGAGATCGAGGGCGAGTCGTTCCTGCCGCGCCCTCCTCCACCGAACCCAAAGACCCCCCGCAACAAGAACCTGTACTGTCGCTACCATCGAGACCACAACCACGACACAGACAACTATCACCAGCTGAAGAAGGCAATAGAGGATCTCATCCAGCGAGGCCACCTGAGGAAGTTCGTTCAGAGGAACAACCCGAGTGCACCTGGCCCATCAGCGCCTCTGCCACTGATGATTGACAATGCATCGACTGAGAAGACGGTGGCTATGATCTCCTGGGGGGCAGGTGGCCCGCCCAAGAGGCCAAGGGGGTAGGGGGAGTTAGATCCTGTAATCCCTTTTTCAAAAGGAACCTAGAGGGGGTGGTCAACAAAAATGATGATAGCGTCGTTGTGTCTATGATGATTGCTAAGCATCTTGTAAAAAGAATTCTGGCTTATAGTGGAAGCTCGATGGATATTTTGAGTTATGATGCTTTTATTCGCATGAACCTGTCTCCCGACCTTCTCCGGCCCGTCACCACACCCTGATGGGGTTCACCGGGGACTCTGTGAAGGTCGAGGAGAGGTCACTCTCCCTATCATGGCCGGCATGCCTCTACATCAAAGCATAGTCTTCATGAGCTTCCTGGTGGTCTGGGTGCCCCTTGCCTATAACGCCATCCTCGGAAGGCCTGGGCTTAACCTCTTGGAGCTGTTATCTCCACCAAAAGACTCCTCGTGAGGTTTTCCACTAGTGAAGGGGTCGGGGAGATGTGGAAGGAGCAGAACCTGCCACCACTGTGCTACCACATGGCCCCCAGTCCTCAAGGGCAGTACCTGCACCTGCACCAAAAGCGCTGGACCCTCGGGACTCCGAAAGAAGAGGGGAGCCAACTGAGCATCTGCTGACCTTCCCCCTAGGAGAAGACCCGACGCAGACCATCCAGATCGGGGCCCTGCTTCCGGAGGAGGCCCATGACCAGCTCCTCGCTTTCCTACGAGCCAATGTAGATATCTTCATCTGGTCAGCATCGGACATGCCAGGCATCCCGAAGGAGGTAATTACCCACCAGCTTAATATCAAACCAGAGTGCTGACCTGTTTGGAAAAAGAAGAGGAGCTTCACCCCGGACAGGCAGAAGGCCATAGACGAGGAGGTGCATAAACTAGTGGCGGCTGGCCACATTCGTGAGGTACGCTACCCCGACTGGCTGGAAAATATCGTCATGGTCCGCAAGGCCAGTGTGAGTTGGAGGATGTGCGTGGACTTCACCGACCTTAACAAAGCATGCCCCAAGGATAGCTTCTCGCTGCCTCGGATCGACCAATTGGTGAACGCCACATCCGGCCACGAGACCCTCAGCTTCATGGATGCATTCTCGGGGTACAACCAGATCAAAATGAACCCTGCCGATGAGGAGGCGACCTCCTTTATAACCGAGAAAGAGATATACTGCTACAAGGTGATGCCATTTGGGCTGAAGAATGCGGGGGCTACCTACCAGAGGTTGATGAACAAGATCTTTGAGGATCAGATCGGGAACAATATGGAGGTGTACGTGGATGACATGCTGATCAAGAGCACCCACACTGCCGACCACGTTGCCGACCTCGCGGAGATCTTTGACAATCTCCGCTGATACCAGATGAGGCTGAACCCTCGCAAGTGTGCCTTTGGGGTTACAGCGGGCAAGTTTTTAGGCTTCATGGTGACTTAACGGGGAATCGAAGCTAACCCCGACAAGATTTGAGCCACTCTGGATATGAGGCCCCCAGCTAACAAAAAAGAGGTGCAGCGCCTGATCGGGAGAGTAGCAGCTTTGAGCCGTTTCTTATCCAAGTTGGCAGAAAGATACCTACCTTTCTTCAAGGCTTTG
Source organism: Calamus simplicifolius (assembly GCA_900491605.1). Classification (NCBI taxonomy): domain Eukaryota; kingdom Viridiplantae; phylum Streptophyta; class Magnoliopsida; order Arecales; family Arecaceae; genus Calamus; species Calamus simplicifolius. The sequence continues at coordinate 110,139 of UESW01003009.1, read as the reverse complement.
CGCAAGGTCAATAGCTTCGAGTGAACGAAAGAGTGCCAGGAGGCCTTCGAGGAGCTGAAGAAATTTTTATCCACTCCTCCACTGTTGTCTAAGCCTAGAAGTGGAGAGTAGCTCTTCCTGTATCTCGCGGCCTCCCCCGAGGCCGTCAGCTCCGTGCTTGTCTGCATGGATGCCAACGGAGTGCAGAAGCCAGTCTACTACACCAGCAAAGTGCTTCATGACGTCGAGACCAGGTACTCTCGGACTAAGAAGATTATCTTTGCTCTGGTTGTCTTCGCTCAGCGCTTCCGACCCTACGTCCAAGCTCATCCAATCGTGGTGCTCACGGACCAACCTCTCCGGACTATCTTGTCCCGTCCAGACACCTTCGATCAGCTAGCCAAGTGGGCCATCAAGTTGAGTGAGTTTGACTTATCCATTTGGCCGAGGTCCGCAATGAAGTCCCAAGTGTTAGCTGATTTCTTGGTCGAGTGCGCTTGGGCTGAGGAGCGCCTGGAGGAGTTGCACCCGGAGGCATGCGTGGAATCTCCTACGACCGAGAGAGCGGGGAAGGAAGACTAGGTCCTTCACGTGGATGGAGCATCTAATTCTCAGGGGAGTGGAGCTGGACTTATTCTTGCGAGCCCCCAGAGGGGAGGTGGTGGAGTATGCCCTCTGGTTTCTTTTTCCGGCTACCAACAATCAGCCGGAGTATGAAGCCTTGCTGGCGGGAATGAAGCTAGCCAGGGAGCTCGGAGTGGAGCGTTTGAGGGCCTTCACAGACTCCCAGCTAGTCTCCAGGTAGGTCGCTGGAGAGTATGAGGCCAGAGACCCGACTATGTCTCGTTACCTGAGCAAGGTGCAATTCTAGGCCTCTTGGTTTTCCTACTTCCGCGTCGGCTACATTCCCCGGGTGGAGAATGCCATAGCTGATGCGCTGTCCTGCTTAGCCACTTCAGCTGATGGGACCTTGGAAGAACATACGTGGAGCACCTACAGGTCCCGAGCATCGAAGCAGTGGAAGAGGCTCTGCCGGTCAAGCAGGAGCCCTCTTGGATGGATGCCTATGTCCGATATCTGACTGATAGCATCTTCCCCAAACACCCAGCTGAGGCCAGGCTGCTCAGACAGTGGGCCCCGAAGTTCATGATGATGGACAGGAAGCTCTACCGAAGGTCATTCTCGTACCCTATCCTCAAGTGTGTCAGCCCCGCGGAAGATGATTACATCCTGCGAGAAATCTATGAAGGCATCTGCGGAAGTCATCTAGGGGGCAGAGCCCTGGCATACAAGGCCCTACGGCAGAGGTACTACTGGCTGACCATGAGGGAGGACGCGATCGAGCTCGTCAAGAAGTGCGATAGCTCCTAGCGCCATGCCAACATCCAATGGAAGCCGATGTCTCAACTGACCCCCCTAGCGGCACCTTGGCCTTTCGCCCAGTGGGGTATGGACATCTTGGGACCGTTCCCTTCAGCCTCCGATCAGCGTAAGTTCCAGTTGGTGGCCGTTGACCATTTCACCAAATTGATCGAGGCCGAGGCACTCGCCAAGATCACCGAGGGCAAGGTGAGGTCCTTCTTCTGGAAATCCATCATATGCCGGTTTACGCTACCGCATACCCTAGTCACCGACAACGGCTGGCAGTTCGATAGCACACCCTTCAGAAGATTCTGCATCGAGCTGGGCGTTCATCAACGGCTCACTTTGGTAGGGCATCCTCAACCAATGGAGCGGCCAAGGCGACCAACCGCATCATCCTCCAAGGGCTTAGGGCCCGGCTAGATGACTGTAAGGGACGATGGGTGAAGGAGCTCCCCAACGTGCTGTGGGCCTACCACACAACACCGCAAGCCCCCACTGGCGAAACTTCCTTCAGCCTCGTCTTCAAATCTTAAGCAGTCATTTCAGTGGAGATCGGCTCTTCGAGCCCCAGGGTGGAGGCGTACGGCGAGGAGGTCAAACCGAACCAGTTGCGGACCAACCTAGACCTGGTGGAGGAGGTGCGGGACCGAGCGCGACTCCGAATGGAAACCTACCGAAAGCGAGCGGCCAGGTATTACAACGCTCGCATCCAACCAAAAACCTTTTTACCGGGAGACCTAGTCCTTCGGCAAGCTGAAGTTTCAAAACTAATGGAAGGACCTTATCGAGTCACTGAGGCACTCCACTATGGAGCGTACAAAATCGAAGGGCTGCATGGGAATCCACTCCCGTGGACGTAGAACGCTGACAACCTCCGTCGGTATTATCAATAGTGTACCCTCTCTTTACGTTAAATTTTATGTTTGCACTATTTTGGGCTCTTGCCCCGCTATTAATAAACATGAGTTCAAGTATCGTAGCTTTTCAGCAAAAAGTCTGAGGCCAGCTCGGCACCTCAAGACCGATGTACCATTGGCACCGAAGACCGGTGTACCACCGGCTCCCAAAAAGCCCGAGGCCAGCTCGACACCTGAAGACCGATGTACCATCGACACCGAAGACCGGTGTACCATCGGCTCCCAAAAAGCCCAAGGCCAGCTCGGCACCTCAAGACCGATGTACCATCAGCATCGAAGATCGGTGTACCACCGGCTCTCAAAAAGCCCGAAGTCAGCTCGGTACCTCAACACCGATGTACCATCGGCACCGAAGACCGGTGTACCATAGGCTTCCAAAAAGCCCGAGGCCAGCTCGGTACCTTAAGACCGATGAACCATTGGCACCGAAGACCGATGTACCACCGACTCCCAAAAAGCCCAAGACCAGCTCGGCACCTCAAGATCGATGTACCATCGGTACCAAAGACCGGTGTACCACCGACTCCCAAAAAGCTCGAGGCCAGCTCAGCACCTCAAGACCGATGTACTATCGGCACCGAAGACCGGTGTACCATCAGCTCCCAAAAAGCCCGAGGTCAACTTGACACCTCAAGACCGATGTACCATCGGTACTGAAGACCGGTGTACCATCGGCTTCCAAAAAGCCCGAGGCCAGCTCGGCACCTTAAAACAGATGTACCATCGGCACCGAAGACTGGTGTACCATTAGCTCCAAAAATGTTTGAGGCCAGCTCGGCACCTCAAGACCGATGTACCATCAGCATCGAAGACAGATGTACCATCGGCTCCTAAAAAGCCCGAGGCCAGCTCGGCACCTCAAGACCTATGTACCATCGGTACCAAAGATCGGTGTACCACTGGCTCCCAAAAAGCTCAAGGCCAGCTCAGCTCCTCAAGACCGATGTACCATCGGCACCGAAGATCGGTGTACCACCGGCTCCAAAAAAGCCTGAGGCTAGCTCGGCACCTCAAGATCGATGTACCATCGTCACCGAAGACCGATGTACCACCGGCTCCAAAAAAGCCCGAGGTAGCTCAGTACCTCAAGACCGATGTGCCATTGGCACCGAAGACCGGTGTACCACCGGCTCCCAAAAAGCCCGAGGCTAGCTCGGCACCTCAAGACCGATGTACCATCGGCACCAAAGACCGGTGTAACACCGGCTTCAAAAAATCTCGAGGCTAGCTCGGCACCTCGAGACCGATGTACCATCAGCACCGAAGACCGATGTACCACCGGCTACCAAAAAGTTTGAGGCCAGCTCGATACCTCAAGACCGATGTACCATCAACACCAAAGACTGGTGTACCACTGGCTCCCAAAAAGCTCGAGTTCAGCTCGGTACCTCAAGACTGATGTACCATCAGCACCGAAGACCGGTGTACCACCGGCTCCCAAAGAGCCCAAGGCCAGCTTGCCGCCTCAAGACCGATGTACCATCGGTACCGAAGACCGGTGCACCATCGGCTCCAAAAAAGTTTAAGGCCAGCTCGGCACCTCAAGACTGATGTACCATTGGCACCGAAGATCGGTGTACCACCAGCTCCCAAAAAGCTCGAGGTCAGCTGTTACCTCAAGACCGATGTACCATCGGTACCGAAGACCGATGTACCACCGGCTCCCAAAAAGTCCGAAGCCAGCTCGGCACCTCAAGACCGATGTACCATCGATACCGAAGACCGGTGTACCACCGGCTCCCAAAATCCCAAGGCCAACTCGGTACCTCAAGACCGATGTACCCTCGGCACCGAAGACCGGTGTACCATCGGCTCCCAAAATGCCCGAGGCCAGCTTGGCACCTCAAGACCGATGTACCACCAGCTCCCAAAAATCCCGAGGCCAGCTCGGCACCTCAAGACCGATGTATCATCGGCACCGAGACCGGTGTACCACCAGCTCCCAAAAAGTCCAAGGCTAGCTCGTTACCTCAAGACCGATGTACCATCAGCACCGAAGACCGGTGTACCATCGGCTCCCAAAAAGCCTGAGGCCAGCTCGACACCTCAAGACCGATGTACCATCGGTACCGAAGTCCGGTGTACCATCGGCTCCTAAAAAACTCGAGGCTAGCTCAGCACCTTAAAACCGATGTACCATCGGCACTGAAGACCGGTGTACCACTAGCTCCCAAAAAGCTCGAGGCTAGCTCGGTACCTCAAGACCGATGTATAATCGGCACTGAAGACCGGTGTACCACCAGCTCCCAAAAAGCCTGAGGCCAGCTCGGTACCTCAAGACCGATGTACCATCAGCATCGAAGACCGGTGTACCATCGACTCCCAAAAATCCCGAGGCCAATTCGGCACCTCAAGACCGATGTACCATCGGCTTCCAAAAAGCCCGAGGCCAGCTCGGTGCCTCAAGACCGATGTACCATCGGCACCGAAGACCGGTGTACCACCGGCTCTCAAAAAGCTCGAGGCCAGCTCGGCACCTCAAGACCGATGTACCATTGGCACCGAAGACCGGTGTAGCATCGGCTCCCAAAAAGCCCAAGGCCAGCTCAGTACCTCAAGACCGATGTACCATCGGCACCGAAGATCGGTGTACTACCGGCTCCCAAAAAGCCCTAGGTCAACTTGGTTCCTCAAGACCGATGTACCATCGGCACCGAAGACCAGTGTACCATCGGCACCGAAGACCAGTGTACCATCGGCTCCCAAAAAGCCCGAGGCTAGCTCGGCACCTCAAGACCGATGTACCATCGATTCCAAAGACCGGTGTGCCACCGGCTTCCAAAAAGCCCAAGGCTAGCTCGGCACCTCAAGACCAATGTACCATCGGCACCGAAGACCGGTATACCACCGGCTCCCAAAAAGCCCGAGGCCAGCTCGGTACCTCAAGACCGATGTACCATCGATACTGAAGACCGGTGTACCACCGGCTTCCAAAAAGCCAAGGCCAGCTCGGCACCTCAAGACCGATGTACCATCGGCACCAAAGATCGGTATACCACCGGCTCCTAAAAGCCCAAGGCTAGCTCGGCACCTCAAGACTGATGTACCATCGGCATCGAAGACCAATGTACCACCGGCTCCCAAAAAGCCCAAGGCCAGCTCGGCACCTCAAGACCGATGCACCATCGGTACCGAAGACCGGTGTACCACCGGCTTCCAAGAAGCCCGAGTCTCCCTCGGCAGTCTAAGGCCGATGTCCCATCGGTCCCCAGAAGCCCGAGTCTCTCTCGGTAGCCAAAGGCTGATGTCCCATCGGTCCCAGAAGCCTGAGCCGACCTCAGCGTCCGAAGGCTGATGTCCCAGCGGAATGGAGTTCCCTATGAGCGTAGGATCGCTGCCCTGACGACACCTGGAGGCGCGGGGTAGGCATGGTCCCTGTCCCGGCCTTTACACTCCCGGGGGTCTGGTCCTACATAGCTAAGTTGCTCATGGATGGGGGGAGGCTGCCCTCGGTGCCGACGAAGCCCCTAGGAGTCCCACGTCGGCGACCCAAGGACTCAGAGATGACACATTGCAGTTGGCAAAAAAAAAAATTCATTGATGGAAAAATGTTTACAAAATGCCGACTGAGTCAGACTCGATACAAAAACAAAGGAAAATTACAATAAGATCAAGGGTTGGCCGCAGGCTCGTCATCAGAAGATGCCCCCTCGGACTCTTGATCCGGTTCGATCTCCAAGGCGCATGGGAGGTCCAAGACCTGGGCCGCCTTCTCCCTAGCATTGCAAAATCCTTGGATGTAGGAGTCCGCATTGGCCTCGACCAGCTCGTCGGCAAAGTGCTCCGACGCCTTGAATTCCTCCATGGCCGCGACAGCCCTAGCCTCGGCAGCGGCCTCCACCTCGGCAACCCTGGCCTCCTTCTTCGCGACCAGAGAGGCTACTGTCTCTCTGCCTCCTTGGCGTGCTCCGCTTCCTCCTCGGCACGCTTGGCCCTGTCTTCGGCCACCTGGATGGCCGAGTTCAGCTTGGCGATGTGAAGGTTACGGGCCTCGATGGCACTCTCGGCCTCCGTGAGCTGACTGAGTGCCGCCCGAAGTCGATTGGCTTCGATCTTCGCTCAGCTCTCGGCCGCCCTTATTTCATCGGCTCGGTCGGCCCTAGCCGATTCCAGGGCCTTTTCTGCCGCTTCGGCCCGAGCCTGACCCGCCTCAGCCTCTAGCTGAGCTTGTTGAATGAGGGTCTTTCCACCACTGATGACCTCCCTCATGGCTGCCAGGGGTTCGCCAATTGCATTTGGGCTACATGTCAGTACACGAACAAATATTCAAGGGCAGAGAGCTGCAGGGCTACTTACTCGGACAAGGACCGAGAAGGACTCTCGGAAGAACGTAGCCGCCCTCAAAGTGCTAAGCTCCTCCTGGACTTCGGGCATGATAATTTAGGAGACGAGCTGCTCTGCCCAGTGTCCGTCGATCAAAATGGAGTCTCGAGGTGGCCTCGGCCTCACTCCGCTTCCCTCCGCGGCCTCGGCAGCCTCAGGCTCGGTGCGTGGAGGGCTGTCCGCCGGCATCTGCTCGGGGGGCAGGCTCGCTGCACTGATGGCCCCTCCCCCCAGCTCCTTTCTACCTCGACCGGGGCTAGTTCGCTGGAAACTTGGGGCTCCTCCATCGTCGCCCCCTCGGCCACCGCCTCCTCCGGCGGGGTGTCAGCAGTCAAGTCCACCTCCGGGATGGCCGGAGGTTCTCGGCGCTCGGGTGGCTAGGATACCCGCACCGTTAGGCGCTTAGGGGCCGGCGCCTTCTGCCCCCTCTCGGGCCCCCCTGGGCCCTCATCCTCTTGGTCGCATCCTTCCTGAGCTTGGCGGTCGGGGGCTTCATTACTGCGCAACATCGGTCGGAGTTAGTAAAAATAAATAAATAAATAAATAAATAAGAGAGAAGAAAAGAGAGGGCAATTTGGCTAAGTATGGGACGTCTTCTACTCACCGCTTTGGGTGGTGATGCCCGCCAGCCGGAGGTTGTCCTCTGATAGAAGAAGGTTGTACCAGGGGATGTCGGTGGTTAGGAGTTGCCCCAGTGCCTCCCTGTCCCCTGGGAGGATGGCCGAGTTTGAGTTGGGCTTGAGGTCCGGATCCCCCCACCCGGTTTTGACTTGGTCAATGTTGGCAAAAAAGAACCGAAACTTTCATCCCTTGACAGAAGAGGGGAGGAGCAGCTTGAGGACACTGCTGGGTCGGGGCTGGAACAACCACCAACCCGCCTGAGCTCAGAGGTTAAAAAAAGATCGAAAAAGAGAGATTCTGAGTGTAATGGAGTGATGGTGGCATAGAATGATGAAGGCACAGACGGTTTGGAGGGAGTTTGGGACTAGTTGGGAGGGGGTTAAAGAGTAGTAGTCGAGGAGGTTGATGACTAAAGGGTAAAGAGGCAGACAGAGGCCTAGCCTAAAGGATATTTCATACATGGCCACTCTACTGGGCCGAGAGGAGACCACCATGTCGTCAGGGGTCGGGAGGAAAAGCCCGATGTCTCGGGAGATTTGGTAACATGCCCTGATGTTCGCCAGGTCCTGGCCTGTTACCGTGGAGGCGGTCCTCGTCGGGGATTCTGCCCCCACCCTCGAGGAGGTACTGGCCACCGCCCGGCGTCTCCTCGCTGGGGCCCTGCCAGCCGCCACCGAGCGTCTCCTTGCGGGAGCTCTGTCAGCGACCTGCCGTTGGGCAAAAGGAAGGCGGTCCTCCGGATCGGAGGACCACGAAAGAGGAGGAGAGGAAGAGGCACGAAGCCTCGAAGGAGAAATGTGGTCCTCGGGATCAACCGACGAGGACCAGGCAGGAGAAGAGCCCATTGTGAAAGTTCGAAAGAAGAAAAGAAAGGTCTGGAAGGGACAGGGGGCTGACCTGGGGGAGAAGATGGCGGACGCTGGTTCTCGGGTTGCAGAGAAGGTCGAAGGTCAGGGGTTCAGAGGAAGACGATGATGGTGGGAGCAAAGTGGCCAGATTTAGCCCCTGCCCGGGTTTTGTTGAGTTTCAAATCGTCCCGCCTCGTCTCCCCTACCACGCGGACTTCCACCATTGGTAGGGTCGCCTCGGCAGGCGCTCGACGCGTGAGATGATCCGCCTCCGGCCAATGACGGGACGCCGCTGACGTCAGCGGCATGATTGCAATGATGGCGGCCGCTTTCCGTGGGTTTCGAGAGGACAACCCAGCTTCAAGAACGATCCCTGCAAATCGAACGGACAGCCGTGACTGCCGCTTCACATCCCCCAGATCGCCCACATTAAGCTATCGCAGCACCCAGAGACACGTGTCCAGGGACGGTTGGCAGCGGACGGGGATCAGCCACTGGGGAGGAGACACCCCTTTTGCTTCACCAGGATGGACCCGCTTCATCTCAGGGGCGAGGGGGCATCTGATGTGGCTGATCCAAGATCATCAAAGTAAACGGTAAGCAAACGATGAACTGACGGAGCCCAACCTCGGCCTCCGAGGCCCCCTCGGCTCGGAGGTCCCCCTCGGCCTCGAGCATTAGCCTCAGCCTCGGCCTCGAGCATCAGCGTCGGTGTAATCACCTAGATTTCTCAACTGCTCATGAGAGTTATTACGAGATCAGGAAGATAGACTCTAGATATTTAAATTCCAAATATCTAACTAATAGAGTCCCTTGATTTGGGGACTCTGCATTGCCTATAAAAGATAATGTGGAAACCTCCTTCCTATCATACGTGAACGCCTTCTTCTCATCATCTTCTCGTGCGGACGTTTCTTCCCCAGCGCGCCTACCTCTGGTAAGTCCCCTATCCATGCCTAGGAGAGAGAAGGTTAGAGAGAGAGAGTTAAAAAAAAGAAAGAAAAAAAAAGGAGAGACAGGGAGGAACCGAGTTGAGAAACCCGGTCCCTTCCCTGTGTCGACGCCGGTTCAGGCCCGGCGGCATGCCAGCCGCCTCGCCGGGCCTGAGACTCGGCCGACAACCCCATCGGCACCGGGGGCGGTGTCTGGTGGGGTGCTAGAAGAGATAGAGAGAGAAGAGCGGTGACGGGAGAAAGAAGCCAGGGAAGATTGGTGTAGCCGGCGGTCCGATCCTTGGTTCGGGCCCGGCGGCGTGCTCGCCGCTTCGCCGGGCCTGAGCCTTGGTCGGCGACCTCCACCGGCGCGGGCGTGCGTCGGTGGAGGTCCGGCCGGCCATGGTGGCCGGCCGTGCCGCCGGCATGCATCTGGCCACGATAGATAGTGAGAGAGAAAGAAAGGAATAAAAGGGAAATTGGAGAGAGAGAAGGAGGGGAGGCCGGCTGCGGTGACGGCCGCTTTGGTCCGGCCAACGGCGGCCGGACCGACGCCAATTTGGCCGGAATTGGCGCCGGCACCGTGGAAGACACACGAGCGATGAAAGAGAAAAAGAAGGATTTAGAGAGGAATTGATGAGAGAGAGAGGGAGGAGGAGGCTGGCCGCGGCGGCGGCCGGTCCTGGTCCGGCCAATGCCGGTCGGCCGCCTCCAATTTGGCCGGCGGTGGCCCTGGCCGCCGGCATGGCTCTCGGCTCCTCTGTTTCTTTGAAACAGAGGAGCTGGGTGATAGATATGGGATTGTTGGGCCGTCCAGTTTTGGGCCCTGTTGGGCCGTTTCTGGAGCCCAGTTTGAGCAGCATTTTGGGCCTGTATCGGGCCGAGAATGGCAAAAATATATGGCCCGAATCAGGATTGATTCTAGTTTCTGGGGATAATTTTATTTCCCTATTTGGGTGTATACATTGAGAGATATTCGAGCCCAAAGTTGGGCCCGTGAAGTGGTTTGGGTAGAGTTTAAGAATTATTTTATAATTCAGATTTTAGGAATTTAATAATGAAAAATGATACTGTAGGTTCCCAGGAGTCCAATTAGCTGGGTTATCAATTGAAATTCGCGTACTGTGGTAAGTAAGTCAAGTATTATAATTTTATTAATTATTTAATTTATGAACTGTGAATTATTAATTTGGCAAAATCATGTTGTTACTATGATAATATGTAATTATGATAATGACAGTAAAACTTTATGTGTGTGTGACAGCATGACAGATGACAGATCACATGACAGATTATCACATGACAGATTATGACAGATCACATTATCACATGACAGATTATCACATGACAGATGACAGAATACTGGTACCAGGACCCTTCCTCTTAGGGGATATTTAAGAGTGATACACAAGATGTGTGTTGTAGGGCCGTGGGACACATAAAGAAAAATAATGACAGTATAAACAATGTTTTGTTTACATCGCATATTCTAGTAATTGTTATTGAATTAAGTTTCAAATTAATTGATCTGATGACATGAACCTGATGATAGCTGATAAATGAAATTTTGAAATTATATTAGGCTTACTATTGAGTGTGAGCTCATAAATTCTCATAATGTTTTTCAGAGCCTCAGGAATGAAGAAGGATAATTGAGATAGAAGGAGCTTCTATTAAGAAGACTTAGTTTTATTATATTGATTTAGTTCAGATTTGCTTGTGTGTAGGGCAGGTAGCCCAAGACTGATAATTATGGTTTGTAATAAATCATGGATGTGAATTTTGCTTTATATTGATTTATGTGATGAAGTTCGAGACGCCTTGCATGCCTGGCATGCGGCGGGTTGTCATCCTAGTTCAAATTTTGGGACTGGGGCGTGACAGCTTTAGTGGTATCAGAGCCTGGTTATGACATTAGGGACATATACATGATGACACTTTAGGCAAAACACTAGAATGACATTGAGACAATTATAAATTTAAAGGAATTTCAGATATTATGCTTTGAAAGCCTAACAATTAATGTTTACAATGATATTAATTACAACTAATTTATCAGGAGATAAGAATGCACGTCGCACTAGAAGTCGACAAAATGATGAGGGTTCCCAGGTTGGTAATGCTGGCCAACCGGGAGGTCTGGAAGCCACCGGAGCTGCTGCCCCTGCCAATTCAGTCGGGACTGATCAGCAGCAACTCCAGACCGAGATGCTTCAGGTTCTCTCGGGTATGGCGCAGTCGATGCGGGACTTGCAGCATCAGATTCTGCAGGCCTTGTCCACTCAGCCTGACACTGCCTGCCCCTCCTGTTCCACAGACTCAGCCCGACTCTACTGCTCCACAGACCCAGCCTACTCCATCTCAATCCTGGATAGGGGTTGGCCGCAGCTTTGCAGACTTCAAGAAGTTTGCCCCTGCCCTTTCTCTGGATCCACCAACCCTGTTGATGCTGAGCGGTGGGTGCGAGACATGGAGAAGGCTTTTATGGCCCATGGTAGTCAGGATATGGAGCGGATCAGATTTGCCACCTACCTTCTCCAGGGAGAAGCCTATGATTGGTGGTTAGTTGAGGAGCAGCGTCGGAATGGACAGATTATTTCTTGGGGAGAGTTTAGAGAGATATTCTTCGACAAATACTTCCCCAGGAGTGTACAGAGACAGATGGAATCAGAGTTTATCAAATTGGAGCAAAAGGATCTTTCTGTGGCCCAGTATGAAGCCGAATTCACCAGGTTGGCCCGTTTTGCTCCAAATATTGTGACCAATGAAATGGCCAAGGTCACCAGATTCACTGAGGGACTGCGACCCAGACTGAGGCAAGCGGTCAATGCATTTGAGCTCTCACTTACAGTGCTGTAGTGAATAAGGCCTTGGTGATTGAGAGGGATATGAATGCTGTTCAAAAGGATTGGGAGCTGCGGAAGAAGAGAAAAGGGCCTACTTCTGGCCAATCCTCTGCTCAGGCCAAGAAGAAGGGTGCACAACAGCCCAGCTGAACCACAGAATAAGGAGACTCGTTGCATTCATTGTGGTAACTCCCACCCTGGAAAGCCTTGCCGCAGAGTGACTGGTGCCTGCTTTGTCTGTGGGAAAACTGATCACAAGATTGCACCTGTCCCTTTCGGAAGGATCAACAGCCTTCTTCAAGTCAAGGAATGAGCCAGCCAGCAGCAGCAGCCACCGAGGACCCAGGGAGGGTCTTCAACCTCACTCAGCAGGACGCTGCTAATTCTGTGGTGACAGGTATACCCTTTAATGTTATATCCTCTTATCTAGTGCAATGCATTGACAGTTAATTAAAGTAGGTGATGTTAAAACAAATTACACTTATGTCCAGGAATGATTAAAGTAGGTACTGCTTATGCTCAAACTTTAATTGACCCGGGTGCACGCATTCTTTCATATCTGACATCTATCTTGACAAGAATGCATCATTGACACCTATTCCTCTGGAGCAAGAGTTGCATATTGCACTTCCAAATGGAGATGTTATGAAAGTTGACACAGTATGCAAATCTTGCCCAATTATCTTGGAGAATAGGAGGTTGAATGCTGATCTCATTGTCCTCCACTGAAGTTTTTCGATGTTATCCTTGGAATGGATTGGTTGGCCTCCTATCATGCTTCAGTAGACTGCTTCAGGAAGACTGTCAACTTCAAAATTCCAAGCCAGCCTGAATTCAGTTTTATTGGTGGTCAGAAACACCTAGCCTCAGTGTTCATATCAGCGATGCAGGCTGGAAAGTATTTGATGAGTGGTGGTCAAGGATTTCTTGCTGTAGTCAAGGACCTTCAGCAAGAAGAGACCAAGTTGGAGGATATTCCCATAGCTCGAGAATTCCCAGATGTCTTCCCTGAGGATTTGACTAATTTACCTCCTGATCGGGAAGTCGAGTTCTCTATTGATCTAGTTCCTGGAACTGGACCTATATCAAAGGCCCCTTACCGTATGGCCCCGGCTGAGCTAAAAGAACTGAAGGATCAACTGCAAGAGCTCCTAGATCGAGGATTTATTAGACCCAGTGCTTCTCCTTGGGGTGCTCCAGTTCTATTTGTTAAGAAGAAGGATGGCAGTCTTCGACTCTGCATTGATTACCGGGGAATCAATAAAGTAACAGTGCAAATAAGTATCCTCTGCCAAGGATTGATGACTTGTTTGATCAACTTCAAGGAGCCCGGATATTCTCAAAGATTGATCTTAGGTCCGGGTACCATCAGCTCAAAGTCAAAGAAGGGGATGTACCAAAGACAGCATTTAGAACCAGATATGGCCACTATGAGTTCTTGGTGATGCCGTTTGGGTTAACTAATGCCCCAGCAGCATTCATGGACTTAATGAACAGAATTTTTAAACCATATCTGGATCAGTTTGTGGTGGTTTTCATTGATGATATTCTGATATATTCCAAGAGCCATAAGGAGCATGAGGACCACCTGAGAATTGTTCTTCGAGAGAAGAAGCTTTATGCCAAGCTGCAGAAGTGTGATTTTGGTTGGATCAAGTATCTTTCTTGGGTCATATAATCTCTAAAGATGGTGTATCTGTGGACCCGAAAAAGATTGAAGCTATCACTACTGGAGCCGACCTTCCAATGTGGCAGAAGTCAGAAGCTTCTTGGGATTAGCCGGGTATTACCAAAAATTTGTGGAGAATTTTTCTCGCATTGCTCTACCCCTAACTCGCTTAACCCAAAAGCGAGTGAAGTTTGACTGGACAGTGGAGTGTGAGGAAAGTTTCCAGGAGTTAAAGCAGCGCCTGGTGTCAGCTCCCATTCTTGTTCTTCCAACGGGATCTGAAGGTTTTACTATATACACTGATGCCTCTCGGAAAGGATTGGGATGTGTTTTGATGCAGAATGAAAGAGTGATAGCTTATGCCTCCAGACAACTGAAACCTTATGAGCAGAATTATCCTACTCATGACCTGGAATTGGCTGCTGTGGTTTTTGCTCTGAAGATTTGGCGGCATTATCTATATGGAGTGTCGTGTGATGTGTATACAGATCATAAGAGTCTAAAATACATCTTCACACAGAAGGAGCTAAATTTAAGGCAGAGGAGGTGGTTGGAACTATTGAAGGATTATGACCTGAATCTACAGTATCATCCTGGGAAGGCCAATGTAGTAGCTGATGCCTTGAGCAGAAAATCCTCTTCTGAGTTAGCTGCTATGATTACTTCCCAGCCTCACGTATTGAGAGATCTGGAGAAGTGGGAGGTTGGTCTGAGAGTACAGCAGTCTGATGGGCTTGTTGCAGCACTTGTACTCCAGCCGACCTTAGTTGACAGAATCAAGTCCTCCCAGATGGAAGATCCAGATCTACAAAGGATTAAAGAAGTGGTGCAGTCAGGAGTTCAGAATGAATTTTATGTAATGGAGGATGGATCCCTGAAATTTGAAGGAAGACTTTGTGTGCCAAACATTGAGGAGCTAAAGGCTGAAATTTTGAAGGAGGCTCACTACTCTCCCTATACTGTGCATCCAGGTGGCACTAAGATGTACAGAGACTTAAAGAAAATTTTTGGTGGAAAGGCATGAAGAGGAGATTGCTCAGTATGTGGCCAAGTGCTTGGTGTGTCAGCGAGTGAAAGCCGAGCATCAAAGGCCTGCGGGACCTCTTCAGTCTCTGATGATTCCACAGTGGAAATGGGAAAAGATTACAATGGACTTTGTGACTGGTCTGCCCAAAACTCCTAAGAGCAACGATGCAGTTTGGGTCATTGTGGACAGACTAACAAAATCAGCTCATTTCCTACCTTTCAGAGTTGGGGTCTCTAGTGAAAGATTGGCTAATTTGTATATTGAGCAGATCGTGAGACTCCATGGTGTTCCGGTATCTATTGTATCAGATAGAGATACCAGGTTTGTGTCCCAGTTTTGGAAGAGTCTTCATAAGGCCATGGGAACCAAACTAAACTTCAGTACAGCCTATCATCCCCAGTCAGATGGACAATCAGAGAGGACCATACAGATTCTGGAGGACATGTTGCGAGCCTGTGTGATGGACTTGGGTGGAGCTTGGGATAACCACTTACCTTTGGTGGAGTTTGCATATAATAATAGTTACCAAGCCAGCATCCAGATGGCTCCATTTGAAGCTCTGTATGGTAGGAGGTGCAGATCTCCTATATGTTGGGATGACGTGGGGGAAAGGAAATTGCTAGGCCCTGAGCTGATTCAGCAAACAGTAGATAAGGTGCATTTGATCAGGGAGCGTCTTCGTACAGCTCAGAGCAGGCAAAAGAGCTATGCTGATGTCAGAAGAAGGGAATTGGAATTCCAGGTTGGGGACCATGTTTTCTTAAGGGTATCACCAACCAAAGATGTGATGAGATTTGGGATTAAAGGAAAGCTGAGTCCACGTTATATTGGACCTTTTGAGATCTTGAGTAGAGTCGGAGAGGTTGCTTACAGCCTGGCACTGCCTCCGATTCTATCTGGGGTACACAATGTTTTTCATGTATCTATGTTGAGGAAGTATATCTCTGACCCCAGCCATGTCATAGCGTATGAGCCTATACAGTTAAGAAAGATTTATCATATGAGGAGCATCCTGTGCGTATCATAGACCGCAAAGATCAGGTTCTGAGACGGCGTACCATTCCCTATGTCAAGGTGCAATGGAGTAATCATTCTGAGAGGGAGGCTACTTGGGAACTGAAGGAAGAAATGAAAGAAAAGTATCCATAACTATTTATATCTTAAAATAGTTAATGATTGAAAACTGTTAACTTTAGTTGATTGTTAGTCCTTGAGACAAAAATTGGACTTTTAATTTTCTCTAATAAAAGACTTGGATCGATTGCAACCATCGGATCATCGCCGATCGGATGGATCACAACCGTCGGATCGATCATCGCCGATCATGATTATGGCATGGATCGATCGCAACCGTTGGATCATCTCCGATCAGATCGATCGCAATCATCGGATCCATCATCGCCGATCAGGATCATGGCTTCGATCAGCTGGCTGGTGCCTAGATGCACAGTGTGCTCCTGGCCCTAGTCGTGCCATGGCACGGCCCTTGGCACGGCCTACAAAATGGCCCAGCAAGGCCGTTCTGGCACGGCCCAGCAGGGCCGTGCCAAAACGGCCCAGCAGGGCCGTTGCTGGGCCGTGCCAAAACAACCCTTTTGGGACGTGCCATGGCACGGCCCAGCAACGGCCCTGCTGGGCCGTGCCATGGCACTGCCCACAAAACGGCCCAGAAGGGCCGTTTTGGCACGGCCCAGCAACGGCCCTGCTGGGCCGTGCCAGGCACGGCCCGTGGCCCATTTCTTGATGGGTCACGGGCCGTGCCGAATTTGAATTTTTTTTAGTGGGCCATGCCTAGCACAGCCCATTTGTTAATGGGCCGTGCCAGGCACGGCACGGTAATTTTTCTGGCACGACGGGCCTGGGCCGTGCCTGGCACGGCACGGCCCAGTGCCCATGCCTACGTGAGACACATAAAGAAAAATAATGACAGTATAAACAATGTTTTGTTTACATAGCATATTCTAGTAATTGTTATTGAATTAAGTTTCAATTTAATTGATCTGATGACATGAACCTGATGATAGCATGATAAATGAAATTTTGAAATTATATTAGGCTTACTTATTGAGTGTGAGCTCATAAAATTCTCATAATGTTTTTCAGAGCCTCAGGAATGAAGAAGGATAATTGAGATAGAAGGAGCTTCTATTAAGAAGACTTAGTTTTATTATATTGATTTAGTTCAGATTTGCTTGTGTAGGGCAGGTAGCCCAAGACTGATAATTATGGTTTGTAATAAATCATGGATGTGAATTTTGCTTTATATTGATTTATGTGATGAAGTTCGAGATGCCTTGCATGCCTGGTATGCGGCGGGTTGTCATCCTAGTTCAAATTTTGGGATTGGGGCGTGACAGTCGGCCTCGGCCCATCATCGTCAGCCTCGGCCTTGATCATCAGCGTCGGCCTCGGCCTCGAGCATCAGCCTCGGCCTCGGTCCCGAGCTTCAACCTTGGCCTTGTCTCGGGCCTCCGTTTCAGTCAGGCGACCGGGGCTGGCGACCCGCTGCCTCAAGCCACCTGACACATTCACGTGGCCCACCAACCGCCTGCAGCGGCTACATGACCCACCACTTGCCTGCAACAGCGCATGGCCATACCCCGTAATGGCACACGCTAGATGCAACCATATCCGCCTATCACCCGTAGCGTCGCGCTCGGTAGGTGGCAGGCGAGGCAGGACACCTCTGACAGGCAGTTGCGACCCGTCATTGTCAGCCTTGCCTCCCGTCTGTTAGTGGACAAAGGCACCTCGAAGTCAGCAACCTTTTGGAAGCGGAAAAAGAAAGACTGTTGGACAGGTATAAAAGCCCACACTCATAACGAGGGAAGGGGCCGAAACTTTTAGTTCTCTAGCTTTCTTCTGCTAGTTAACTCTTGTCTATTCCCAAGTGACTGACTTGAACGTCGGAGGGTTCCCACTGGAGCATCCAGTCTCTGGGGACTTTTCTTGTAGGAGCCCAGCGAGGAAGATCTCCGTTTTTCCGGCGTTCAAGGAAGGTGACTTGGCGTCAACAATAACCAATATGCAATATGAAGGACTGTGGGCTTATTCTCTGCTATAACACACACACACATATATATATATATACATATAAAGAGAGAGTTAAATTTGGCTAAATTCCACTATAGCACCAACTACCTTTTTTTATTTTTGAATCACATAGTTTATGAATTCTAAAAATGAAAAAAAGTAAAAAAAGATAAGGTAGCTTCGAAATTCGTATGAATCCTAAGATAAAGAAGGTGGCTGAATCCTAAACTTTACTATATTCGAATATAACTAACATACATACTCTATATATATATATATATATATATATATATATATATATATATATATATATAGAGAGAGAGAGAGAGAGAGAGAGAGAGAGAGTTATCAATGAAAACCATTGGAAGTGTAATATATATACATCTACATCTAAAAGCATATTGACAAGATATGGTATCTTTTTAGTAAGATAGGGGCTAAAAAATTGCTAGCAATTGTAGTTACTGGTAAAAATAAAGATGCACTAGACCCATTCACAGTGTACATTTACATTAAAATATGGGTGTCTTTTTGGCTAAGAATGCATCGCTTGCAGCTTCCTCTGGTATAAGAGTTGATGAAGCTAACATTTCCTAAAGCAGAATGCATGTCACATTCAGCTACAGGAGTCAAAAGTAGATAAAGTATAGATTTAAAGCCACGATTATACAACGAAAAGAGTAACGAAAGTGATGACAGAAAAAGGTTGAAAGTAGAGCAAATTGACAAGGAAATAAAACAATAGCCAAAGTGATGAATCAGCAGTTTACCCAATTCTAAGCAACAAATTAATTGGCACAAGATGCAAATATCACTTGCTAATTAGGGTTCAAAATTGGCACTAGGGAAATTTCAGGACTTCTGTATAAAGAATTAGCTCTACGGTGATTTAACTATTTGCAAATTTAAATAGCGAAAAAAGTGAGGTCCAGTTCAATTTTTATCTATTAAAGAATTTTTAAACATCTTGTTAATTATGATCCTATAGAAACTCGTCAAGACTACTCTCAATCATGAGTGATCATAAGTGATATAGGAGTTCTACTTAAGGGGAGAAATTTTTTTTTTTTTTTGGGTTTTGTTCGTGTGGTGAGGCTCAAGCTAGGTTTAGAAAGCAGATGAGCCATAGAAGCCAAGGACAAATTAAGTGATGAATTAATTATCAGGGGAAACAAGTGAAAGGTCAGGTAGGTAGAAGCAGTGAGGAAGAATTCAAAATATTAGAATATTTAGAGAGAAAAATGAGCCAGGATCTAAGTTCTGATAACAATAAACATTGATGCCGTGGGATTTGATAAGCCATCGTATGAAGATAAAATTAAGTGGCAAAAGAAAAACTCATGACAATCCATGAGGTTACAAGACTTATAATTGGTTGAAACAAAATCCTTTAGGTTGTGACTAACTACATGTATTTAAGATTTAGTTAACCCATTCAAGATCAAAGAATAATTTTAGGCCATTTATTATCAAAAGGCCCGACCTATGTTTAAAATGATTAACACAATCCAAATGCCTATAAATAGAGGAACAACGTCTTAATTCCAACGTATGTAAAGTGCACTATCTCTCTCTCCTTTACTCTTATTTTCTTATTCTCGTATATTTTTCTGGTCTTGGTCGCTGACTTGGGCCTTGGAGCTTCTTTTTCAAAGGAAACTCCAAGTCCCTTCAGACATCCTTATAAGCTTGAGCGCAGGAGTCTTCTTCGGCTGAATTTCAGACCATTTAATCCTGATTTTTACCAGAGAAAGCATCTTGTACTGGGATTATGATCCATCGGGTTCATTTTCAACAATTCTTGTCCATTTGTTGGCCTGGGTGCTAGATCAGCATTCACACAAAGTCCGAGAAGATAAGACTCTTTGTAACTCTGGGACTCTTGGTATTCCTTATTCGCTATTTATTTCTTGTTCTATATGAAGACGGAAGGTATCTTCTGATAAGAAGCGCAGAACAAGAATACAGAGCCTTCTTCTTTCTTTTTCTCACGGTACTGCGGCTTAAGAGTGTGGACACACTGGGAACTCTGGTAGCCTCCAACGACCGATGGTCCATTGATGTGAAAGGTCCAGAAAGAAAAAAAAAAAAAAAAAAGGCATTCACGTATGGTTATTCCTGGCACTTTCTCTTGTGTTTTTTGTTTTTTCAACCAACAGTTTGATGCTCAACTTTTGGCCAAGGTCAAGAAATATTCTGCCATCATCTCTGGACTCCAACACTAAGCTTCGAATGCTCCATAGGAGAACACGGGAGCCAGATTCCACGCAGTGGTCCAATCCAAGAACCTACCCATCACTTGATCCAGCTTAATTGGACGCCTCAGAAACAAAGAGAAAAGGGAGGAGGTCCTTGTCAACTCCATTAATTGGCACACATCAAGCTTAAACTCTTGGTCACAAGTGGACGGGACCATGCATATCTCCTACTCCTACGTGCGTCTCAACTCTTCGTGGACTGCATGTCACCGCGCGGCCGAGCCTCAGGATTGCACCACGGTAACGTCGTGTGCAAGTCATGGGTTTTGGATGGCTTTTCCTTTTCCCATCCATGTCAGAGCTTTTTGTGTCCACTTCCATGGCATCGATCCTTAGAACACCATCCGATGCAAACGGTGCAGTAGTGGAAAATGGAAGGAAGGGGCCCATTTGGAGTAGTTCTTCTTCAATGGAGGGAGCTAGGCCACCAAACTTTGCCTCCTATCCGTTCATGTCACTTTGGGTTGGAGGAAATTAATGGTTGCCTTCAATCTATTCCATATGTTTTAAAGTTGAAAGAAATGGTTCACGTTTGGAATTGGATGATGATTTGGATGGCTGCTTTGGAGTAGTGGATCCGGCCAGCAGCATCAAAGATCAAAAGGATGAGGGTAAGCATAGCTTCCAAAAGAGAAAAAAAAAAATGATCTCAGATATAGCCTAGTGGTGCCTCCTTAGCAGCAAGAGATCGATGAGTACCATGTCAATTCTTATTGAAATATAGACATATATATATATATATGTTTATGATGCTTGAAGGACGAATTTGCTTTATTATGGGAAGCGAGTTCCATCCGTTCCTATAGTTTGCGGCAGAATTATAGTACAGCTACCAACTTGGAGGTGGTCAGCTGGGGCCACTGAAGACAAAATAAAGCTTGCAGAAAATGTTCCATTTATTTTCCATTTATGGAAAAGGACCATGGAAATCCTCCTCCTTTTTCTTTCTTGTTATAGTGCAGGTACTAAGTTGGAGCCACTAAAGATGCTGTCTCAAATCAATTTCTTATCTTAATCTCATCTGTTGTAATATAATTAGTGGATGTACCTTGTTATACAATACAACCAACTTCGAACTCTGTGGGTCCTTAATTTTTCCTCAGTTGGATCTTCTGCACTTTTCCATGTTATCAAGGCCCAGTCAACTCCATGAGTGGGGGAATACAATCCTGGCTTCTTTGTGTTCTTTGGCCATGCATGTGTGGGACCCATTTGGTTTAGAAATATTCTTGAAACTAAATTAATTTTACAAAAATTAAAATCAAAATCAAACCAAAGGCTTTAGTAAAATAAATAATGTTAAAAATTTTGATTTAATTTTAATTTAATTTATTAATTTACTTATATTTGCTTTTTATGATCATGAGATCAGTTTTCATAATAAAATTTATATGGTAAAATAACACAATCTAGTTATTTACACATGATTATAGCATCTCTGTTTTACTATGGTACAAATGAAAGCCCATATATTATAGACAAAGTTCTTTTCAATTTCAAAAATATTTAAATCAAATCTAACTGAGAGATTGAAAATTTTAAAAAATCAAACCAATCTGTTGCACTTTAATATGCTATACCATCACTTGTTCTGAAATTGCTTCCATAGTTTACAAAGTTAGTCAATTTATGCAGGCTAACATCTGCTGTCAAGCCAATCTTTTGGGCAATCTCAGGCACTTTTGTGATCATGGGCTTCATTCTAGGCCTTTTTTATGTCAATTGGGCCAGCTACGTTGGTAGATCATAAGTTCGAGTTCCAAGAAGCAATAAACCGTGGCCTATTCCAACAGCGAATTAGAGTACATATATCATGAATCTATCTTTCCAATCCACCACCCGTCTTATGGTGCCAGAATTTGGTGCCACCAATCTTGTTGCCAACGCTATGTTTCAAGCTCGACTGAAGCATGCCCAAAATTAAATCCCACTTTTTTCCAGAAAGGCGACACACAAAAAGCTTTGGTTTACTTCATATCTACCATCAATCAAGTCACCAATATCTCTATCATTTATATATTAATTTGATGCAGCACTGCCACCTTTTTTTTCGCTTGCGAACCAAATCAAATTTTAACTTGAATAATTAATTTCTAATTTAAATTAAATTATTGCTATCATGCTCTTTTTGTTATCTAAGCTTTAAGAATTATGATGCCCCTCCCAATAGTCTCGTATCAAAAAATTGGGAGTTGATTGTATGGTTTATAACCAGCTAAGAAAGATAGACAAATACCAATTGGAATCCTTATGGACTGTGGTGGCCCAAGTTGATATGGATCTTGTCCATCTTACTTTCTTGTAACGAAATGAATTCGTGGGTGTTGCGAGCCCGGAACCCGAGTCGTTACAATATGGTATCAGAGCCAGGCATCAACCGAAAGTGCAGAAGCTAAGTGCTACACAAGGCAAAGTGCTACATTCATGAGGGATGTGAGCCATCTCTTGAACCTATGGAGGCCACCTCTAGAATCTTGCCTGCCTGATGGTTGTGATCATGTACCCTTGACGACAAGGACGTCGTCTCTATAAGGGGATAGATTGTGATGCCTCTCCCAATAGTTCCATATTGAAAAATTGGAAGTTAGTTGTATGTTTATAACTAGTTAAGAAAGATGGACAAGTACCAATTGGATCCCTTTTGGACTGTGATGGCCTAAGTTGGTGTGGACCTTGTCCGTCTTGCTTTCTTGTAATGAAACGAGTTCATGGATGCTACGGGCTCGAAGCCCGGATCGTTACAATAAGGCAGGCAGGATTTACATACTGTATCAATCTTCATAATATCTCCATTAGGAAATGCAATATGTAACTCTTGCTCTAGAGGAACGGGTATCAATGATGCATTCTTATCAAGATAGGTGTCAGATATGAAAGAATGCATGGCACTTGGGTCAATTAAAATTTGAGCATAATAGTGCCAACTTTAATCATTCATGGATATAAAGTTAATTCATTTAAACATCAAAGGTTTAACCTAATTTTCTAATCAATTATCAATGTATTGTACCAGATATGAATGTAATACTAAATATAAAATTGAGTGGTATACCTGTCACCACATAATTAGAGGCAATTGAGTGGTGTACATGTCAACATAGAATTAGAGGTGGCAGCATCCTGCTGAATGAGGGTAAAGACCCTTCCCTGGGTCATAGGCGGAGGCCACCTAAATAGTGGGAGCCACCTGTGAGGGCTACCTCTAGAATCCTATCTGCTTGATGGTTGCAATCATGTGCCTTTGGCCACGAGGACGTCATCTCTATAAGGGGGTAGATTGTGATGCCCCTCCCAATAGTCTCATATCAAAAAATTAAAAGTTGGTTGTATTGTTTATAACCAGTTAAAGAAGATGGATAAGTACTAATTGGATCCCTTTTGGGCTGTGGTAGCCCAAGTTGGTGTGGACATTGTCCGTCTTGCTTTTTTGTAACGAAATGGGTTCGTGGGTGCTACAGATCCGGAGTCCGATCGTTATAATGTGGTATCAGAGCTACGCATCAGCCAGAAGTGCAGGAGCAAAGTGCCACACAGGGCAAAGTACTATATCCATGGGATGGGAGCCATCTCTTGAACCTATAGAGGCCACCTCTAGAATCCTGCCTATCTGGTGGTTGTGATCATGTGCCTCTGGCGATGAGGATGTGGCCTCTATAAGGGGAGTATATATGATGCCCCTTCCAATAGTCTCATATCGAAAAATTAGGAGTTGGTTGTATGGTTTATAACCAGTTAAGAAAGATGGACAAGTACCAATTGGATCCTTTTGGGCTGTGGTGGCCCAAGTTGGTATGGACCTTACTTTTTTGTAACGAAACGGGTTCAATGCTATGGGCCCGAGGCCCGGGTCGTTACAAATAATAACAATCACATATGTTGTAATAATTAGTGATTGTATCTTAGTGCACAATTATAAATATAATAATTGATCATGAAAAGTGATTCATTCTTTAGAATGTTTCTTTTCCACTATTACAGTGTAATAAGAATGCATGGGTTTTGGCCACTGGATTCAACAAGGGTAGGTAAGTAATATTGTTCATGTAAAAACTAGTTGAAAAAAAAAAACCATAAATAAAACGTAGGGGATTCTCCCAAAGCAAGCTAGTTGGATCATTTGTTATATCACTACTGATTCTGGAGTGTTATTATGGGAAAAGACATCCACAAATCATGGTCTAAATACCCCTCATTTTGAAGAATTAAGAGAGAACAGTTTCTTTTTCTTTTCTTTTATTTGGAGAGAGAGAAAACTATCTATAAAACCTACTTTTTTAAGCCCCTAGCAATTGAGTGAAATGGGTGGTAAATTTATAGTAACTCACCTTTTTTTAAAAAAAATATTTTATATTATTATCATTCTATCTGGATCGAGTTGATCCATCATGGATGCCCAAACCCGGATCCAAAACTAACAGTTAGTTTCCTCAAGGACTAAAGCAAACACTAATCAGTCTCAAGAGGTGTGTAACAACTTCAAAATGCTAAGCCATGCTTTGGTTCAAATGGAGGTCATCAAAAAAGAGGAGCACCAAGTACTTGGTTGATGACTAGAAATTCCACTCCAGTGAATTTATGGAGCTAGCCTCTCTTAGAACAATGTTATCTCCTGAATGTAGTGGATGGTACGTGAACTCATCCGGATATATATATATATATATATATATATATATATATATATATATATATATATATATATATATATATATATATATATATATATATATATATATATATATATATATATATATAGCTTAATTTATAACAATTTTGGACATCATGTCCAGCTTCCGGATTTAAATTCCCATGCAGTGATGCAAAGGTTCTCGCAGAAAATAATTCGAAGAAAGCCACATTATCATTCAAGCACATCCAAGTCCCAAACTTCTGCATGTTAGAAGAGAGAATATAAGTACATTAGAGAGGTGCCTCATTTGTCAGCCCATCAAGGTCTCAGACTCAGTCTAGGAGGCAACAAAAAATTCCAATAAAGAGAACATATTTTTGAGAGAAGTTCATGAGGTGCTAATTTTGTCCGTGGTGATCTTAATCAAGGTAATTATACTATCCTGATGCTCTTGCTGTTATCTTCAGACAAACAAACAAATAATGACTGTCCTGCCTAAATTTTGCTAGCAAATTATAATGTTTGCCCTTGCTTTACTTTGTTGCTTGCAGCTTGTCAGTACCCAGACCAATATTGCTCTTTCTCTTGTTACTCGTTACTTAATTAAGGAATCAACCAATTGATTATTTTCTTTCCAGATGAATGAGAATGAGTTCTCTGTCCACAAAAACACCTTGGCAGACTTCAATAAAATGTTAGAAGTGTGATTCAAATGTAAATCATGTTACTGTGTTCTATTACTATGTTCATGTTAGAAGTGTGTCTATGTTCAGTTACTGAGCAGTTACTCAGTAGCATCGTGTGTGATGTAGTTTTATAAAGAGAAGTGTTAGTTTTATAATTTGTGAGAAAAAAAAAAGAACATGTAGTATTGTAGAACCTTTGAATTTCTTTACTGAAACTCTTCTGTGCCATTTTTTTCTTCCTCTGTTTTCTTCTTCTGTTTTCCAGCACAATATCAAAACAATTGATACGGTCTTTTAAGTCCACTTTGTCCATGTTTTCTATGTAAGAGTGCATCCTTCATTGTTTTAGATCCTTCAAGGTGGTATCAGAGCCAGGTTCAAAAGTAAGGAAAAGGATATGTTGTATGCTCAACATCAGTGATTGGAGTTGTGGTTTAAAATGGCAACAAGCATGAGTTCAGTCAGCATTTCACAGCAAATGCTTCCAATTCTCAAGTCAGAGAATTATGCCTTATGGAGTTTGAAAATGAAGATATTCTTCATGTCGAATGAGTTGTGGCCCTTGGTGGAAAGTGGATTCAATGAAGATGACGAAAGGCTTACTGCGGTACAACGAGCCGAGTTGAGGAAAAACAAGAAGAGAGACAGCAAGGCTTTGTTTTTTATTCAAACCACTGTGGATGAAGATGTTTTTCCAAAAATTATGGGAGCAACTAGATCAAAAAATGCATGGGATATTTTGAAAGAGGAGTTTAAAGGTTCTGATAAAGTGATTGTGGTGAGATTGCAAACATTAAGAAGGGAATTTGAATCTCTTTTGATGAAGAACACAGAATCAATTTAGGATTTTTCCACCCATATCAGTTTGATAGTAAATCAAACAAGATCTTTGGAAGAAAAATTGTCAGAGCAGATGATTGTTGAAAAGTGCTGAGGAGTCTACCACCTAAATTCGATCATATTGTGGCCACAATTGAAGAGTCGAAGGACTTGTCACAGCTCTCATTCAACAGTTTAATTGGCTCCTTGAAAGCCCATGAAGAACGGCTGAATGCCAGAGTTGAAGTCATCACAAAACAAGTGCTTCAGGTGAAATTGACTGAAAAATGAAGCGATAAGAATATATCTGTTGATCAATCTCCCAGACTTAGTAGAGAATATGGAAGGGGTGGTAACTCAAGAGGAAGGTTTAGAGGCAGAGGACGATGCAGAGGTTCTGGAAGGTCTTTCAACAATCAAAATAATAATTTCATCCTTGCCTTGAGATTTTTTATAGAGTGTAGGTTCACTCTTGCTGCCTTTAAAATTCTTTCCAATAGATACATATTGATTCTACTATACCAAGCTCTTGGAGCTTGTTTCAAAGCGTATAAAGTTTTCTTTAATTTATAAACTTTCTCCTTCTGACCACAAATCTCAAACCCTTTCAGCTGCTCCATATAAACCTCTTCTTCCAATTTCCCATTTAAGAACGCTGACTTAACATCTAGCTGAAAAACTTCCCACTGATTTTGTGCTGAAACTGCAAGAACATTTCTTATGGTTTCTAATCTTGTAACGGGTGAGAAGGTTTCAAAGATATCAACACCTGGTATTTGAGCATATCCTTTAACAACTAATCTTGCCTTATGTTTTTGCAATGTACCATCTGCATTGTATTTAGTTTTGAACACCCATTTCAACCCAATTTCTTTCTTCCCAGCCGCAAATTAACCAGCTCCCAGGTTTGATTTTTTTTCAATCATATCTATTTCATTCTTCATTGCTTTCTTCCAAACTTCTTGCTTAGAGGCTTCCTCATAATTCATTGGTTCAGCTATAAAGCATACCAATTGACAGCTTCCATAGATATCTTCCAAGCTTCTACATTTTCGGAATGAAGATTCACTATGCATTTCATTGCTACTTGTTTACACACCATTGTCATTTAATTCAGACTCAACTTCTCTCTCTGAGATTCTATTTTCACTGATATTAGGGACATTGATCACATCCTTCATTCGTATTTTAGTGGCTTAGTTGCAGCATTTGCAGTCCAATCCCAAGCATTTCCTTCATCAATACAACATCTCTGCTAATTTCTAATTTTCCTATTACTGGATCATACAATCTGTACCCTTTTGTTTCAGTGGAATATTCAATGAAAATACATTTTTGCTTTTGTCATCGAGTTTCCTTCTCTTCTCCACATGAATGTGAGCATAGGCAATACAACCAAAAATTTAGATGTGTTGCAGATGGTTTGTACCCAAACCAAGCTTCAAACGGTGTCTTATTGTCAACTGATTTTGTAGGAGATATATTCAGCAAATAGACAGTCGTTGCCACTGCTTCTGCCCAAAGAAATTTAGGAAGTCCTCTTGCCATAATTACTCGGTTTTTTCTCTTAGAAATTCCATTTTGTTGAGGAGTATATGCTGCTGTGAGTTGTTTATGGATGCCATGGAGCTTACAAAATGAAGTGAATTGATTAGAGGTAAATTCCCCACCTCTATTAGTCCTCAATGCTTTCAATAGAAACCCAGATTGCTTCTCAACAAGACTTTTAAACTGAACAAAAAATTCAAATGCTTCTAATTTTGTTTTAGGAAATACACCCAAGTCATCCTCGTTGCATCATCTACAAAAATCAGAAAATATAAGCTTTTATTGAGTGTTGGTACACTCATTGGTCTACAAATATCAGAATGGATCAGCTGCAATGGATATTTAGCTCTCCAGGCTTTCCTTTTTCCAAATGGAACTCTTTGTTGCTTTCCAAAAATACATTCTTCACAAGGCTTCTCATCTGATTCCAAAATTTCAGGTAGGCCCAAAACCATTTTGTTTTTACCCAAGTATTGTAGACTTTTGATGTTTAGGTGACCAAATCTCATGTGCCACAGTGGAGTTTCATTAGTGGATTCAGCTTTTAAGATCTTGTTTCCAAAATCTGATAGACACACAGGGTACATGTTATTTCTTGTTCGATTGCAGGTGGTTATCAAATTTCTGGTTTGCTTGTTGTAGATCACACATTTGTTATCATCAAACACAACATAAAAACCTCTGTTTACCAACTGACCAAGGCTAATTAGATTTTGTGCCAAACCAGGACATACATGACATCCTTTAACAACTTAGTTTCAGATTTAAACTTCACTGGAACTACTCCCATTCCAGCTACCTTCACCAATCTGTTATCACCCATTTTCACTCCTGAATTGATAGACTCATCAAATTTCACAAACAAGGACATATTTCCAGTCATGTGGTTACTACAACCACTATCTAGGAACCAGATTTCATCACAACATTGTAAAGAAGAAAGACAAGTCAAAAACAAGGTGTCACAGCTTGCTCCCTCATCTTTCTCATGGTTTTTTTCCAAGTAATTTACTTGAATATTTTTTGTTCTAGCAAAAGGCCTTAACATGACCATATTTACCACAGTGATGACATTTAAGAGGAGTTTGGAATTTGTTACCAGGATTTTGTGGATGATTTTGATCTTCACTGGGAATTCAGATTCCTTAATGAAGATATTTAAGCAAAAATGATGTTCGAGTTTGACATGATAGACTTGGGGAGTATGAGGTATTTTCTTGGAATGGAGGTAATGCAAACTCCATCTGGAATCTTTCTATCTCAACAGAAATATGCAAATGATCTGTTGAAAAATTTTAGATGCAAAAGTGTAATCCTGCAATGACTCCTATGAATGTTGATGACAAATTACTGAAGGATGATGGATCTGGGAAACGGATGAAAAGAAGTTTAGAAGCTTAATTGGAGGTTTGATTTATCTTACTCACACAAGGCCGATATTATGCATGTTGTGAACTATATTTCAAGATTTATGCATAATCCAACCAATCACCATTTCGGAGCAAACGAATCTTGAAATATGTTGCTGGAACAAAAGATTTGGGGATTATGTATACTAAAGTGGATGATTTCAGATTGATTGGGTTCTGTGACAGCAGCTGGGCAAATTATACTGAAGATCGGAAGAGTACAACAGGACATTGCATGTCTCTTGGCTCAGGAATGATTTTATAGTCTTCAAACAAGCAAGCAACCACTGCTCTGTCTAGCACGGAAGCTGAATACATTAGTTCAACAGCGGCTGCGTGTCAGTGTATTTGGATGAGGAGAATTTTAGAAGATCTGGAAGAGAAACAGAAAGAAGCTACAACTCTATTTTGTGATAACAACTCAGCTATAGTAGCCTATAATCCCGTGTTTCATGGGCATACAAAGCATATAGAAATTAAATATCATTTTATTCGAGAGCAGGTTGAAAAGGAAGAAATCAATTTGGAGTTTTGTAAATCTGATGAACATGTTGCTGACATTCTTACTAAAGCTCTCTCAGAAAACAAGTTCAAAAGACTAAGAAGCATGTTGGGTTTATGGAGTTTGAATCAAGGGAGGATGTTAGAAGTGTGATTCAAATGTAAATTGTGTTACTGTGTTCATGTTAGAAGTGTGTCTATGTTCAGTTACTGAGCAGTTACTCAGTAGCATCGTGTGTGATGTAGTTTTATAAAGAGAAGTGTTAGTTTTATAATTTGTGAGAAAAAAAAAAAAAAGAACATGTAGTATTGTAGAACCTTTGAATTTCTTTAGTGAAACTCTTCTGTGCCCTTTTTTTTCTTCCTCTGTTTTCTTCCTCTGTTTTTCAGCACAGTATCAAAACAATTGATACAGTCTTTCAAGTCCACTTTATCCCTATTTTCTATGTAAGAGTGCATCCTTTGTTGTTTTAGATCCTTCATAAAATGGAGGAGATGCCCTGAAAAGTGCGTTGGAATAGGTTGCCATCTTATGCATCAAGGATCGTATTGTTATCCTCTTAGCATCTCAATCAATGTATTAACATCTTCTATCTCTAAGTATCGGGATAGGATGGGATGATAGTTCATTTCATTTAATACAAAAATAGAGCCAACTTTACCATAAGATTTAAAATCTTGTTTCTAATATTTTTTTTCTCTCTTCTGAGTCATTCCAAGCTGCAACAACTCAAAGGTGCTGAATAATTCAGTAGGAGTGACAGACTGCTTTGAGTAATTCTCAAGTCCTTTTCCTTTTTTTTTTTTTTTTTTCATTGTCTCAATCAGAAAACAACAACAAAGTTGCAGCTCGGACCTCCTCCATGTGAAGGGTGCAACCAATGAGCTATAGCTTGAGCTAAGCCACAATTTTTGATAATACGACTTGCATATGTCCTGATAAAGTAGGCATATTAATCTACTGTGCACAGAGAGAAGCAAAAGACCAGGGTCTGGTGCAGTGATTGATACCTTGGTCTTTGAAGGATATTGCGAGTTTAAGATTCAGACATGTTTAGTTTGTTTGGATTAAAAAAAAAAGGAAAAAGAAGGGAGAAAAAGGAAAGAAAACAAGAAGATATGCTCAGTTGTAAGGCATAGATCTGCTGCCCAAGAGCCAATGGAGCCACATGAGGAGGGGGATGCATCTACATCCCACTAATAGCTTCAAGTGATCCAAGCAAAAGAGGAACACAATAATTATCTTGTCTGGGTTTGTGCTCCATAATTGAAGTGAAATAGAAACAAAGATCAGAACCACTCTTTAATTGTGAAAAGGCTTATCATAAAAAGACAGACATACTTCATCTCTTCTGCAAAGTAAGCAGCAGCAGAGGCATCATCAATTACGCATCCACTAATGAGGCCCACAAGAAGTTAATTCAATGGGCAAAACTCTTTGTCATGAACTACTCCAAGGAACGCCTGCTTCTACCAAGGCCAATTTATTTAAGAGGGCCCAGATGTTATGATGAACCATATGGGGTTCAAAATTCCAGTTGGAGGCATGTTTCCTCCATGCAGAAACACCAGGCAGTAATTCCTTTAGCTTTGGTAGACACTCCAAACCTTTGATGTGAAACATCACTAGCATTATCCTAGAAAGCAGAGCACCAGAATTTGCTCAGGCCAACCAATTTATTAAAAGGTCTCCAACTATTATGATTAATCATGTGGGGGATTAAATCTCAATTGCAGTAATTCTTGTTGTGTTTAGTTATTTTTTTGTGGTTGATTATCATCATTAGCAGAAAACCTAAACCACTTAAGCAGATCATAACACTAGCCTAGTGATTCCATTTCTTTTGGTTAATTGCTCATATATAGTCAAGTAATTAAGCATGGTAAATTTATGACAATGAAAAGTAAATATAAAATTCTAGTAATGAGATAGCCACAACCCAGCAACATTAATAACATCTGAACACCAAATCACCCAGGCCAACATTCTAAAGCATTTAGTTATTTCAGAAGTTTCTTCCAAAAAATTTATCTAACAGTAAAGATTTTCGACCAAGGTTGCTGATGTGAATGTGCACTGCAAACCATGCTGCAGGCCCTTCAGTGAGCAAATGTCGGTACCAAACTATTCAGTTCATACCAGATAGAATGGATCCAAATTGGAGCAGTATATATTAAATGCAACTCAGTACAGTCTGTTACGACTGTGCACAATCAAATATAAAACTCATTACTTTTGTTGAAGCCCTTATTTACCTTTTCAACAATCGAAGCTAAACTCAAAGGGTTAAAACTGTTAGTATTAAGAATCTAATGTTAGATCAACAAGAATCTTTTTTTGGATCGTTTGTGCTTTTTAAATAAATGGATTCTTAAGAGATCATATTTTGTTATAGATTATCCAATATTTTTTAATCCCATGGATCTGACATTGTCTAAAAGGATTGCCTGAGACTCATTTAACCTAACAGTTCTAGGAAGGCTCTTCCAAAATGCATTCAAAGCCCCATGATAAAGCTAAGTGAGACTACAACAAGAAACACTGCATTTTTCACAACAAAAAAATCCGAAACCAAGTTTTTAAACCTTGTTAGCTTCTTATCCTCAGCACCAGTAGAATAATCATTTTGGATGAAACCATTTTGAGTCACCTATGTTCATAATCCATAATCCAAGTTAGAAGATAAGTCTACTCAACCATCATCCATGAGATAGTAGCTGGCGGTTGAGTTTCACATACTAGTTTCAGTTCATGTATATGGTTTTGAGTTCTAGCATTAGTTATCAATCTTTCTACTATAATCTATATATATATATATATATATATATATTATTTAGTAGACCAAAGATTTTTATTAGTATGACTGAATTCTTAACTTGAAATTGTCTTTCTGTGTCATCAAAGCGAGAAAATGTTTGTCCATTATTCTTCCAATATTCTTGTCACTTGGCCAAGCAGCAAAGAAAGAAAGAAAGGTGCAATATAACTAAATTGAAAGAATGGTCAACAGGTAGCTATCTTAAATTCAAATATGAGCGGTGGTGAATAATTACTATGTCGTTGAAATAAATACCAGATTGGAGATCATCTATAAATTATAGTTCATTGTCATGTCCAAATTTTCTCAAGAAAAACCCATATTGATTCATGATAACCATTTTTCATATAAAGAATATAGAGGTAAGATCATATTAAGTCAAGCAGTTAACCCATACGGCATCTTTTCTTGCATAATCTTTTTATTGTAACAACTACGTACAATAGGCTGAAGCAGAGCATCATGGCATCAAATTAATATGTTGCAAAATTCCATCCAAACAAGAGGGAAAAAAATGAAAAGCTTAAAATTCCAATAACAAAACTTAAAAACCTGAAAGTCATGAATTCTGCATCACTGAGAGCTTTCCTACTGATTCTTTTCAAAGGCAAGAATCCAACACATTCTTTGTGCATGAAATTATCCAATAGATCCCTCGCCTTAGTCTGGTGGTTATTTGCAAGAACTTGATTTGCTATTTATTTAATTAATCATACTCGATTAATACTTTTTTTTATATTTTTTTACTCAGCTAGAAATACTATACAATATTGACCTACATTTTAATGGGCCAGTGTGGTACAGCTAGAGAGATTGCCAAGCGTACGTATACTTCCATATCATCAAATTGGACAGTAAATGGAAGGAGAGCTTCCTTGAGGCTTCCTCATTACATTCATCAACCGGACACTCTAAATTCTCATAGATCTACGCCCCATAGTTGCATGCCACGTGCTAACAGGGTACCAAATGGAGAGGTTGGCAGTTAATTTTCTTATTTATTATCACCGAGCGAGTGAAGGAAAAAAAAAAAAAAAACTAACGGCCGTTTGACAGCTTTGTGACGGCGGCTGGCTTGAGCGGGCTCGGCGGAATGTTGCTAACGGAGTTACATGCAACGAGCCGTTGCACCAACCCTCGATCCGTTCGCCATTAGACTCCGTCAGCAACCGTTTACCTCCAAACGGCAACGACTCCACGCCCCTCTCCTTCAGCATCCACTCGCCGGCTCTCCTCAGCACCTCCACGTCGTCCCCGTCCTCCTCCCTCTCCGGCTCCCAGCCGTTAGCCTGCAACCAACGCCGTCACTGTTGCCGTGAGCAAATTAACGGAGATCTTTCGCGTTTCCTTAAATGGCGAATTTTTTTTTTTAATTACCTGAATACGGACGTAATCCGTAGGATTCCAGCAGAAGGAGTTGGCCAACAGCTGATCGACGGTCTGGGACACTCCGTCGAACACGATCTCCATGACCGCCCGCTCCGAGCACTCCCCCGCCGCCGTCGGCCGCCGCGGGCGGCGGACCGCCCCCAATGGACAGCAGGAGGAGGTCGTCCACGCCGGCCACGGCGGGGAAATCGCGCTTGTTGTGGAGGACGTGGGTGACCAGCGGCGGCGGGGTTGTTCATCACGAGCCCCCCGTCGACAGCGACGCACGCCGTCTTCCCATCCACGGACGCGAGCTTGCACGGCGAGAACAGCCCCGGCGTCGCGGCCGTCGCCCGGCAAACCCGCCACAGCTCGAAATCGAAGCTCGGCGACTCGACGGCATCGGCGCGGGAGAAAACGAAGGGGGCGTTTGTATGGAGGTCGTAGCAGGGGATAAGGAGAGGCTTACACGTGTCCTTTAGAGTGAGCTCGCGCCGTCGGGGCAGCGGAGGGCGTCGCGGAGGACAGCCTCGAAGCTGCGGCCGGAGAAGCGCTGTCTCCGGCGGCGGAGGAGTCCGGCGGGGCGGAAGAGCTGGCGGCGGTTCGAGCGGAGGCACTCCACCGCAGCGCGGGCGGAGAAGAGGGGGCTGCCGGAGGCGTCAGCAGCCGTGAGCATAGCGGCAAGGACGCCGCCGACGCCGGTGCCGGCAACGAGATCAAAGTAGCGAGGAATGCAGGCTTGTGGATCAGACGTCACAGACTTAATGCAGTCCTCGAGGTGGATCAGTGCTTCTCCTGCGACGAGCCCCTTGATGCCGCCTCCGCCGTCGATACTCAAAATGCGGGTCTTCTTCATCTTCTTCTTGTCTTCAGTAGAGGCGGGAGAGGTCCAAGGATTTGCACTCTCCCACTCCATCAGCCACTTCTTCTCTAACATGGAAAAAATCTCCAATGTTATCTTGCTCACATCCATTTTTCTTCCTCTTCTCCCTCGCCTAACTCCCTCAGTACGTAGCGTTGCGTTGAAGGACGTACAAGTATGGAAAGGTGGTGGCCGGGCAGAGTTAATTCATATCTCAGATGGCAGAGCGGGAGAGTGATGAGTCCGTGAGGACGATAACTACGAGGAGTGGAGGAGATACGCGTCCAGAGATTCGCTGGGCAAGAAGGGAAAAAAAAAAAAAAGCGTATCAGCGGAAGAGAAACAGAGAGAGAGAGAGAGAGAGAGAGAGAGAGAGTAAGTAGGAGACGAGAAGGAGTCACGGCCTCTGGGCTGGAGGCATTAAAGCCGGGCACTTGAGATCGCACACACTCCCATACTCAACACTGCCCTGTCTCGCTTTGGCAGTGGGCAGCCTTGGAAGTGGGGGAGAAGGGAGAGAGGACGGGAGGTTACAACTGTCTTCGTCCGGCTCTCCCGGCTCTTTGCCTCGTTTTATAGGCGCGGGCCCCATGTACCTGCCCTCCTCTTTTTATTCTCGTCCTTAGTTAATGCCCATTTGCGTTAAAACTTTTGAGCGAGGCTCGAGTCGAGTAGTATATTTACTTAGTTTTTTTTAGGCAGCTGCCAGCCTTTGGCATGGCATGTTTGGTCTACTGTGGCCGTTTGTGAGGTCGATCGATGGACGGTGACGGAGGGTTGGTGAAGGGCTCAGCTACGGTAATAAGTTGCTGTCGAGCGAACAGCGAAACCCCGGTTCTCGCAGCGCGACTTCCGGCCGACACGTGATGGAGGGCTGGAGACGTGGTGGTGGTGGTGGTGGTGGCGTGGGATCGATCGACCCCAGTTATAATTTATTCAGTCGCCACCCCAGGAAATAATAAAAAATCGGCGAGCGAGAGGAACTGGTGATCAGAAAATTAATCTTAAACACGGAAGACAGAATTCATGTCATCTAATTAAAACCTCTTTCTTATCATTTTTCATCTCTTTAAAAAAAAAAAAAAAAACTCGCCTTCGGCTAGCTCTCGTCTCTTTCACGGCGTGCATGGACTTGGTTGTTATATTTATCGTTTAGGCTTGTTGGAGGTCAGTTGGTGCGCATTATTATATGCATCTCCTCCTGGAGTCATGAGCTGCAATAATTTGTCTCGGTGCGTAGGTTGTTTCTCATGACTGTGGTAAAATTGCCTAGGTGTGTAGGCTCGGTTGCATTGACTGTTTGGTCGGCAAATTTCTCGGTTTATGACACTAATTAATTTACTTTTCCTAAGTCTCATTCCTGAATGATAGTTTATATACTTATCTTTTAAAGTGTATATCAAACTCATAATTATCTGTATCATGCGATTTTTTTTGAGAAATTGAATTATGTATAGAAGAAAACTGATGTGAATCTTCTGTTAGGAATGTTGTTACTAATTAAATTTAAATCTTATAAGATAAATAGTGTTATTAAATCCTTGAATAATAATCAATTATGCACTTGTTCAATGGCTATAATTTCTTGGAACGTACTAGATTGATTGGAATCAATTATAATGTGAAATCAACTTGGGCAAAGTCATATAAAGATAAGAAAAGAATTTGATGCCTTGACTGAGAGTATTTCACAACTTCATCATAAATATAATTATGATATAAGCAAAAATAAATAAATATAAGAGAAAGACAAAAGATTAATTGATAATGGAATTACGTTGTAAATAGGTGCTTGCCTCAATTGTCACACCTGTCTTTCCATTAGGTCTCTTTTTGCAATGCATCCCTAAATATCTAGATTTAGATAATTATAAATAAATGGTTTTTTAAGACAAAAAAAAAAAAAAAGGACAATAGCATGCCTACTGGAGTACCCTTTCCATATCTTTTGTTTAAGTTTAGATAACAGCATCCTAACAGTATTCTCAAGGAATAATAAAATAAAAAATATATATAACCTTTGAGTGGATAGATTCACTTGAAGAGAGAGAGAGGCGACACTCAGATGATCAAAATTTTATATTTAGTTATCGCCAAAGTATTCAATACTGCAGTAAGAGTAATTTGACAAGTTTATAAGCATGCATAATTTTAGGGTAGCCAACACCGTAAAACGTCTTATTTATGAAAACAAAGCTACGTAATTGGTTGGTGAAGCTCATTTAATCAAGCAGCAAATCACATGCTCGTTATGCATGTTGATGGGACAGATGATGGCTATCTAATGAATCAGACTGAGGCTAGAGTTTCACTCTATGTTCTTAAGACAATTTCGTCCCGCAATGGTGCTTACGGTCAGTATGACGATTGTTCCCAGAATACAACAGTCTTCTTTTGATGAAAACAGCACTACAATTCACCAAAACTTTCGAACCAAGAATGCTACTCTCTTTTCAATGCACTATTGCTATACTATCCTTAGGAAAGTATGCAAATGCCTAAGAGAGAAGAAGACTATAATTGATTCAAATTGAACTCAATTCGGAATGGCTTGGGATTTTTGAAATGAGAGGGTCTAGGGTCCTATTTATATGTTTTTAGGTGCCCTTGGAAGCAACCCTACGAATTTAATTAAATTTAAATTCTATTATCAAAGGATGTGAGGGTTAAGGGCTTATCACCCTTGATATGCCCTTTAGACATCGTGATCTTCAGATCAGGCAATCAGATAAGCCTTTTCATGGCTGTGATCTGAAGATCAGCCGATCAGATAAGTCTATCCTTATCCTGATAAGCCTTTTCATCATCGTGATCTTATGATCACGTTATCAGATAGACGGATGCCTATCACAACCGTACGATCGAACGGACACCTTATCATAACCGTCATGTTGACTGGTCAACCAACCATCATGTTGACTGGTCAACCAACCATCCCGTTGACTAGTCAACTTGACTAGTCAACCGACGGATGTCAGTCGTTGGATCGTGATCAAGATTGTGATTTGATTACCGCATCTCGACCCTGAAGTGCAAAGTGCGCCTACAAAGCGCTCATTGCGCCCTTCGCTACGCGCCCTCAAGCTCTCCACTTGTGTGAGCCTAAGGAACTTAAGCTTCAAGGAAGTGGTTTCCATATAAGTGAACCTTCCTTTCTTGATTTTTCCGATATGGGACTAAATGTCCCCGCAATTTCTCATTCACACACAGGCGGTAATGGGCTTTCAAGGAGGATATTTAGGGTCTATTTTGGCCCATTACCCAACAATGCAGGATAAGAAAAGAGATATAAACCATACTACTCAAAAATGTTTCCAAAAGAATAATTAAACAAGAAAATTCATCTTAACTATAATGTCAAATCATAAATGTATAAATCATTATACCACATATGATGCCCTACCAAACGTATCAACCACTATTCTTAGTGGGTCTCTTTAAAATATAAAATCGTATACTCGATGCTTGCTTGAATGATTAATCAGCATTTTCTTTATGTAATGTAGATATAATTTGACAAATAAATTATTTGCAAACTAGAAGTTATGCTGAATTTGAGCTTCTTTGGTAAGGTAGATATGCAAAATAGTGTCTTACTTGATACAGGACTATGATGCCTACATGAAAAGTTGATAAATAAATAATATATCTATTTTAAAATTAATTAAAATAAAAAATATAATAAGGATGACATAAAATAAAGTAAAAGGTAGCATACATAGCTCTATTATTTTTCTTTGTTTTTTAATTTTTTTTCTGTTATGGAAAAGAGGGTCCACCAAATAGCCTCAAGGCATACAGTTGGGATCAAAGTTCAACGCAACTGTTACATTTTCTTCTGATCATTTTACCAATAATCAATTTAATTCTAATCATAGTTTATTTTAAAAAGTATATAATTTTAAAAAAAATATAATATTGTTGCGTCGGGATCCGTCCTCCGACTCGGACGCGGTCGATCTCCTGGTATGGGCTTGCTCCTGGATGGACCTGCACAGAAGTCCTCGCGCGAGAGGCGTTGGGGGTGGCCCTTCGCGGAAGATCCTCCGACGCTCAAGTCAGTGGGGGAATCGGTGATCAACAGAAAATAGGAA
The DNA here is from genome assembly GCA_900491605.1 of Calamus simplicifolius. Classification (NCBI taxonomy): domain Eukaryota; kingdom Viridiplantae; phylum Streptophyta; class Magnoliopsida; order Arecales; family Arecaceae; genus Calamus; species Calamus simplicifolius. Next base: position 71,588 of record UESW01003009.1, on the reverse strand, counting down.
GAGAAATCTCTCCGGAGAGTCTTTCCAGGGGCGGCCGATCGGGAGCTTTAGGGGGAGCACCGACGAGCAGCTAGGGAGAGTGAGAGAGTGAGAGTGAGCCAGGGGCAGTGAGCGCATACCTGAGAGAATCTGGGAGTGTCGTATTTATAGGCTGTCACCTGGATCTTGAGCGCCTTCTGGAAGGTTTGAAAGTTGTTAGGATACGAAGATGGATCAAATCAGGCCGTTGTAGGGCCGTTGGGATCCGTATCTTGTTTGTTGAGGGATCGACGGTAGGAGAGCTCCTTGTTGGCCTGAGATCTGGTAGATGCACAGGTCCCAGGTAGCTGTATTAGTCCTAGGCCACTCTTCAACATAATTCTTTGCCTGGGATTCCGTTACGATGGGTATAAGCTCTCCTGCGCCGGGTTCCGCGGAGGTGAATATCGGATTGTGGATCGCTCAGGGAGGCCGAGCTATGGAAGCCCGAGGGGATCCGAGCTATGGGAAGCTCGGGGAAGCCGAGCTATGGAAGCTCGGAGAAAGCCACACCATGGAAGGCTCGGGGAAAACCGAACCATGGAAGGCTCGGGGAAGCCGAGCTATGGAAGCCCGGGGAAGCCGAACCATGGAAGGCTCGGAGAAAGCCAGCTATGGAAGCTCGAGGAAGCTCGGAGAAAGCCGAACCATGGAAGGCTCGGGGAAGCCGAGCCAAGGGAGGCTCGGGAAGCCGAGCTATGGAAGCTCGGAGGGAGCCGAGCTATGGGAAGCTCGAAGAAAACCGAACCATGGAAGGCTCGGGGAAGCCGAGCTATGGAAGCCCATGAAAGCCGAACCATGGAAGGCTCGGAGAAAGCCTAGTTATGGAAGCTCGGGGAAGCCAGGCTATGAGAAGCTCGGAGAAAGCCGAACCATGGAAGGCTCGGGGAAGCCGAGCTATGGAAACCCGGGGGGAGCCGCATGGCCTAACGGACCGTATTAGTTTAGCTTATTCCTCAGGGGCATGTCGTAGCGGGCGAAGGGACGGAGTCAGTCTTAGCCCCCTTGCATGATTATCAATGCATTAACGATTCTACCCCCAACAACTATATATATTATAAAGTTGTTGAACTTATAAAAATAAGTATGATTAACATTTCTTAGGCTACAGAAATTAAAATATATATAGTTTACGAAAATGAGTATCAATGTAAGTTTAGTTCCACACAATGATTACTTTAAATAAGTTTTAGATATTTATACAAGATAAAAAAGTTTAAATAATATTTTTATTTATTATTTTTGTATGGCTTTAAATTATTACAAAAGGTACCATAGTCGATGTAAAACAAAGGATATCACAAATAGGTTTTTTTTTTGGTACTAATGCTATATATAAGAGGTCAAATAATATTTTCTTGGGACAGCATAGTTGAATGTGGTCCTACTTCCATTAAGGAGATGAAGTTTTTAGAAATTTTTTTTAATGATGAAAAATTATTATAAATTTTCATAATTCATATAGGTTGCATTATCAAAACAAATTGGCCTTGCAAAACTACGTACCATTGATCTTCATCTTCAAAGCTCAAGTTTTTCTCACTTCTCTGATGTACATATCCTGCTGACTCTTAATTATAGAATAAACAAAAGCAAAAGGGGCACTCCATTCATATAACCATCTGACTTTGACCTCAAATAGTTTAATTACTTGCGTTACATTACTTAATTAATTACACGTTGATGCTCCGCATGATCTGGTTCGGCTTTTGGGGGGCTCATCACTTAATGGGGTTGGCTGCAAAAAAAAAAATACACTATACGAATAAAGAATTTGCTTCGAGGGAAAGACCCAAGAAAAAAGAATCAATACATGATTCGATCACGCTCAACGTCCAGTGTGGTATAATAAAATTTCTCAAGGAAAGGTGGTGTAATAATAGAATACAGCACAAAACTCTAAATCGTATCTATTCTTTACCTAGGACAGCTACGTAGTGACAAAGCAAGAGCACGTTCGGAAACAGTGCATATAAATAATTCTTTGAAAGGTATGAGTGCTGGAAGCACTTGAGAGCGGATCCAGGGTGGTATTGATCTCCATGCCATTCTTAGTTTCCCCAAGCCTGGATTATGGAAGCCGTGCAAGCAAGGTTGGCTACGTTCAGTGGTGGTGGAACAAGTTTCAATTGATCATGGATCCATACGTCCACCTCGAGACTTATTCTCTGTTTGGATGAAGAAAAAAAAAAAAAAAAAAAAATTGGAAGAAAAAAAAAAATAAAATAAATAAAAATAAAAAATATATATATTTTTTATTTGAACGAATGAAAGAAAAATAGAAAGAAGTAAAAAATTAATAATTTATAATGATAATAATGTTCTTATTATAAATGATTAAAAAATAAATTAATTTTTTTTAAAGAATCAATATCAGAATGAAAGAGCATTTTTGAGTTCTGAAATCTCTTTCGTTTCAAAGAGAAAACTTTTATGCGGAACTCACTACTTTTTTTTCCTCTATTTTTTCCTTTAGTTTTCTTTCCTCCCTACTTTTTTCTTCATTCAAATAAGATAAATCTTATTTTTTCTCTAATTTTTTTTCTTCCTACTTCTTTTTCCATTCAAACAGAAGCTCAGTGCAATGGCTTCAAGATCCATGCCATCCTTCCATACCTCACTTATCTCCATGCTAATTATCAGCAAAAAAAAAAAAAAAAAGACATCCCGAGGGTCCTCACCAAATGGTGGAGCCAACTCACGTGATTCATTCCAGTTCATGGAATCATGAGCATTTTTTTTTTTGGTGGTTATTACTGCACAACTTGGTCAAGCATCAGTCCGGCAAGATCATCAGCAGCAATTAAATATTCAAATGATTTATTCTATCTTTTATTTTTGAGATAGTTGAAAAATAAATAAAATAAATGAAATAATAACATTAAAGGCTAAATAATAATTTAATAGAATATGGTTTAGATAATAAAATTAAATTTAAAATGAAATATAGCAGAATCTAGATAAGAGGTGCATGCTAAGAACTCTTGTATAGGATGGAAACTTTTAAGGAACAATTCGTATGCAACTCAACATGCATGGAGGGCTTGACACGGTCGACACTTTCGGTGACTCGAAATTAATATCTTACAATAATATATTATAGGAAAATATGGTAATAAAAGTGATGGAAATTGTGATAAGAAAAAAAAAAACAGCAAAAGTGGCCATGGCTGGCCTGTATATAAATGCCAATCCATTGACAATTCTAATGGCTAATTTTGTGTCCCATAAAGATTACAAGAAATATTATATTTATTATCTGCTAATAAACCCATGAAAATGACTAGTTTGGATATAAAAGGCCTGCGTAATGTTTAGTCTAATAACTTATGCACTAAGCATCATCTAGAAGTTGGCAGCATAGGTTTTGTAGCATTGCTTTCATAAAAGGTTTTCTATTTTATAGTGACTGTGTTTTTAAATTAATCTATTTTATAAATAAATTTAAAAAATATTTTTAAAAAATTAGATAATAAAGGATACTTTTGATTGTCTAATTATTTGTATTATAAAAAATTGTTATTAAAAATTATTTTTAATAATAAATACATTATTATTATTATAAATTATTACATTAGTAATATAATATAATAATAATAATAATATTATTATTTATAATATGGTTTGATTAATGATTATATAATTTAAATGTATCATGGATATGCATCACATGACATAGTACGCAGGAGTGTAACGATGATGGCAGATGAGTAGCTATGTTTAATTCAAACTTAAAATTAATAGGGTGAATCGTAAATTAAATGGAATAAAGATTGATGGTAATGACCGACTGCTCAGCAAATTGATTGATCAGCATATCTAAATCTTAAAGGTCAAAAAGTACTTTTTTTTTTTTTTTTTTTTTTTTTGAACAGGCGGACGATCACACAAGTCTGGTGTGAATCTTTCTAGATATATCAGAATATAAAATTTACGACAAAATAGGAGGGCAGGGGTCACTACTACTCCATATCCTAAATCCCATATGCCGTGCCACAGCAGCCGCCACCCAGTCCGCCGCCGAATTGGCTTCATGAAAAACATGACGAATCTGGGCAGTGTCAACTTCCTGAAGCATAGACCATATAACCCTGAGAATCAGATTAGAGGATGCTTTGGGAATACTCTCCTTTCGCAACCACTGAATAACTATCATGGAATCGCCTTCAATCACTAGTCTCTGGGCTCGAAGAGTCTGAGAAGCGTAAGAAATACCTGCCCAAGAAGCATAAAGCTCAGACGTAGGGACAGAAGAATCCAGGGAGCCGAATCCTCCAGCCGCCAACATATCACCCTGAGGCCCACGGATAATGAAAGTCGAACCAGCCAATCTACCACGGACACTCCCATCAAAGTTGATTTTGACAAACCCTGGAGGAGGGGGCTCCTAGGAAATGAAAACCGTATGACGGCTCACTTTCGAAACAGCAGGGAAACCCCAGAGGCCAGAGATGTCAGAACCAACTGATAGAGTAGCACGGGCACAATCAGCGGTTAAGGATCTGATCTTCCTCACCAGCCGCTGAGGAGATATAAAGTCCTCAGAAAATATAATCTGGTTCCTAGATAACCAAATATGGTAGGCCGTGGCCGCCCAAAGACCCCGAGTATGCTGAGAAGCCATCCGAAGATCTTGAAAAAAGAGGAGACGAGGGGAACCAAAAGCATCCACTCTACAAGCATAGCCCACCAGGTGCCATATCTGGCTAGCTCTAGGACATATGAATATCGCATGGTCTGTCGACTCATCCTCCGAGGCACACAGGGGGCAGGTCGGCTGGATAGAGACTCCCCTATGAGAGAGCAGGGCACAAGTCGGGAGGCGGTCCCAAAGAAGTTTCCACAGAAAGAGCTGAACCCTAGGAAGAGTGGGGAGCGACCATATCCAAGCAGCATCCTTTGTTACCTGGGACTGAGGCCTGAATATCTTTATCAAGTCTCTGAAAGGGGCCCTAGAGAGGGAGGATCGCTGCCATAGCCTAACATCAGCCGAGGGACCAGAGATAAGAGGAATGGATAAAATCCGCTGAGAGAGTTCCTTTCCAAACAGACTGGTCACCAAAGGGATATGCCAGGAGGGGGGATCCGATGAGATTAGATCCTTAACCCTCAGATCGGTGGAAACATCAGTACTGAAAAATAAGGGCCATCGGGATAGAGGGAGCTCAGAAATCCACGAATCCTAAATAGCATCAATAGAATGGCCATCACCAATCATCCAAGAGGTATTCTTCATGATGGAGTCTCCAAACTGGCATACCTCCTTCCAAAAAGAAGAGCACCCCGGGGCGGCATAATATACTCCCCTGCCTTCCAATCACCATATCTCGCCCGCATAACAGAGCTCCAAAGACATTGCGGCTCCAGGAGGAAACGAGAAGCATGTCTGGCCAATAAAGCTTGACGCCTAACCTTCAGGGATGGATCCCGAGACCTCCTTCTTGAATTGTCATACATATAATGTCCCAAGATATGAGATGAGTACCGTGCCCGTCTTGCATAGATGCCCATAAGAAATCTCTAAAGCATCTCTCGATCCTCCTTAAGCAAGTAGTTGGGATAGCCACATTTGAAAGCATATAGAGTGGAAGGGATGAAAGAACCGACCGGACAATGATAACCCTAGCCATCATAGATAAGCCAGTAACATGCCAACCTTCGATACGCTGTCGGACCCGCCTCTCAAGATCCACAAAATCAGCACAACGAGGACGTCTGCCAGTCATGGGGATCCCCAAATACATAAATCGATCAGTCTGAGTAGAGATACCCAGCCGATTGATGATATCTTCCCTGATGGATCTGGAAGTCTTTGGGCTGAAACAGATAGAGGACTTCTGAAGGTTGACCTTTTGACCCGAAGCCTGACAATAACTCTGAATAATGGAATCAAAGGATACGGCATTATCAATAGAGGCCTGACCCAGGAGGATACAGTCATCAGCAAACAAAAGATGAGAGATAGAAGGGCCCTCATCCCCCATCTTAAATGGGACAATCCTCTGATATTGATGAGCCTGGTGGAAAGCACGAGACAGATCATCCACAACCAATATGAACAAGAGGGGGGATAAAGGGCACCCTTGGCGTAATCCCACAGAGGAGTGGAAGAACTCAGTCATTCCCCCATTGATGATCAAAGAGAAAGAAGGCCTTTGGATGCAAGCCATCACCCATTCAATAAATGTCTTGTCAAAACCGAACTCCTGAAGAGAGCGATACAAGAAGGTCCAGCTCAATCTGTCATAGGACTCTCTCTATATCAAGCTTGACAGCTATAAGACAACTTCTGGCAGGGGCTTTATGGAGATCATGCATAAATTCCTGAGTGATGACAACATTGTCCGAAATAGACCGCCCTCTGATAAACGCCCCTTGTTCCTCTGAGATGAGACGGGGAATCACAGCCCGAAGGCGACTGGCTAAGAGACGAGCACAGATCTTATACAAAGTAGTGCATAGACTAATAGGCCTGAAATGCTGAGGGAGAGAAGCATCAGAGCGCTTGGGAACAAGAGTAATAAGAGTCCTATTCCAATCCTCAGGAATGTTCTTAGATTGGAAGACATACTGTATCGCCTGAACACCTCCTGCCCAACAATATCCCAATAGTAACGGAAAAAGAAAGGTGGGAATCCATCTGGCCCCGGGGCCTTATCTGGACCGAGCTCCCAAACGGCCTGGCGAACTTCCTCCGCATAAATAGGCCTGACAAGTCTGGCGTTATCTGAAGAGGGCACCTTCTGGAATCAGATACTGGAATAACGGAGCTCCATCACCACTAGAATCAGACCATCTAGACTGGAAGAAGTGGAGAAGCTGGGACCGGATAGAATTAATATCCTCTTGATAATTCCCCTCAGCATCAGCTAACCTCCGAATTCTGTTAGCAGCACGTCGCTTCAGAGTAGCCTGATGGAAGAACCTGGTATTACGGTCCCCTTCATTGATCCACTGAACCCTGGATCTCTGCATCCAATAAAACTCCTGCTGGCGAAGAAGGGAATGATGCCGAGCAAGGTTCTCTCGCAGCAAGGAGAGATCAGAATAACAGATAACCATCCTGGTCCTCCTTCGACTGAAGGGCACATATAACAGCTTCAGCCTGCTCAAATTGCCTGACCAGATCCCCAACCTCCAGTCGTTCCATCTAGACAGTCTACGTCTGGCCAACATAAGACGAGATAACCTATAGGCAGCTTGACCCCTGATAGGGAGATGCCAAATATGAGAGATGATAGTCCGGGCTGCAGAGTGGACCGTCCAGAATCGTTCGAATTTGAACTGTTTCCTCTGCTGTAAATCAGCCTCCAAGGAAATCAAAATAGGACAATGATCCAAGGCGATCTGGGGAGGTGAGTAACAGAGGCAGCAGGGTACATATGGAGCCATTGAGCAGTGGCTAAAGCTCTATCAATTCTCTCCCATACCTGCGTCGTCCCCTGGTTATTACACCAAGTAAATTGGGGCCCCGAGTACCCCAGATCCATCAGCCCAGAAGACCCGATAAATGACCTGAATTCAGTAATATCAGCGGAGCTGGTGACTCTTCTACCCCCTCTCTTCTCACTGCCTCGGTAATACAATTGAAGTCACCAGCAATGATAGAAGGAGTCCCTTGAGCAAGCAGGGAAGACAGCTCAGCCCAAAGAGTCCGCCTCTCTCGGTAGTCCGTACTGGCATAGACTGCTGATAGCAACCAGGGGCAGAAGTCCCTTCAGAAACAACAAGGCCAATCTGCTGATTACAATGATGAAATGCATCAATCGTGACAGCCGAGTCACGCCAAATAGCCAAAATGCCTCCAGACAGACCCTCAGCCTCAACCGCATAAGAAGACTAGGACCAGGCAATCTGCCTCTGAAACCGCACCAAACTGTCTCCCGACAACCTGGTTTCTAACAGACACATATATCAAAATTATGAAGCTGTATCAATCTACCAAAAGAGGAACGGAATGAGGGCTTATTAGCCCCTATAACATTCCAGATTAGGATCTTCATAATATTATTTGGAGGTAGTTGGGACAACCACCTGATCCTCTAACATCAAACTATCCGAATGGTGCCTTACAGACCCCGATCGAACCACATCATTCTGAATAGTGCAATCTTGCGGGACCTCTGGTTCAGCATCAATGTTAGGTGACCCCTGGCCCAAAAGCATTGCAGAAGGTGGCTCACTCACTCGGTCTACTGGACTATCTGAGATGACCGTCACCTCCTCCATACCAGATACTTGGCCACAAGAGGGCAGGGGCAATCCAAGTGGAGAAGGAATGAAATCCACTCTACAGTTGACCATTTTGCCCTTGCCTTTCCCTTTTCGCTTATCCAACTTGGGGATAGACCTGGGAGGCAGGCAATCAGCTGGTCTCGCCCGCTTGAGGGGGCCCGAGATCATAACATAGTTCTCCTCATGGCCACCATCATTGGAAACCAAATCCAAAGATGCAAATGGATTATCAGTAACCACAGCTTGGGGCTTCACAAATTCAGAGGATCCACTCGGTCTATGCTGCAGTTTCTTCATTTCAGCCTTCTTAAAATCGGCACAGCCTTGGAAAACCAGCATGGCCACCAGAGGGGAAGAAACCATCTCCCTTCCTCCAAAACCAGCACAGACTTTCCTTTATCTGGGCCCTTCAAGCCAACATCCTCCTGGAGACCTGGCTCGACCACAGAATCGCCAATCTTCCCTCCACCATAGCTTGCTGGATAGAAATTGACTTCATAGAACCAGGGGGGCGGCGACGGCTCTGTTTCGGCGGAACCTTCCAACCATTCTTCAGGCTCGAATCCATTGCACTTGGCCGAGGGAATGAATCGGGAACAAAGGCATTAGAAGAAGGCACGCCCGAAGAAGAAGCTGGCTTACCCGGAGGAGCTACAGGAGGCCTTCGTTGACGAACCGTGCCAACCACGGACCAAAGCGAAGCTGCCGTCTGATCCATCATTCTTTGCCATGGCCTCCACCGAGCAAGGACCCTCCAAATGCAAGGATCCACATTTCGGGCAGAACCCTTCGAAAGCTTCATAGGCGAATTGCTGCCAGAAGGGTCCTCGAAGCCCTGGACCCTGATCCCTGGCCGGAGGGGGCAGCAAAGATCGACTCTGACCGCCACTCTGGCGAAACACCCCCTGTTCTTGGCCAAAGTCGCAGCATCCGCACAGTAGAAGACCCCTGCTTGCTCCGAAATTGCTCTGAGAGTGTCCACCTTCCAGAACTCCATAGGAAGGTTGGGCAACCTCATCCAAACCAACGCCGAAGAAACGGAATTCTTGGCCGGGAAGAATTCTGGATGCCAGGCTTCAGTCGCTATTATATGTCCGTTGATCACCCACGGCCGATTGAGGACCAACTCACAGGCCGCCGGATCTTCAAAACGGAAGATGCAGCAGTGAAACGCCAAAGAGACAGGGACGATTGCTCCAGAAATCCCTGCGCGTCTGAATTCCCAGAGATAAGCTTCGATCGGCACCCACTTGCTGAACGACCGGGCCAGGACAGCATAGTGCAGCCACCCCACCATCTCATCTTGCAGCTCCGACTCCGGAATCCGCACGACCTCTGAAATCTGGCCTCCAAGCTCGCCACCTCCGCCGGAGAGGGGGACGAGGAAACCCAGGCAAACCCATTCTCCGAAAACCGACTCCTGGACGACCGATCCGCCATACTCCCATCAGAAGCCATTGAGAGACAGAGGGAGGGGGGATGGAGGTCGAGCCGGAAGCGTCAAGCAAGGCGAAGAAGATCGCCGAGATCAGGAGGAAGAAAGCCAGATCTCGAATCTTAAAGCACAGCAGCAGAAATCGCGGAGAGCAGCTCACACAATTTTAAAGCACATACCATTTAAAAGTACATTAATAAGTGCTATTTTAAGATGGCTAGGAGGGGTAAAAACAACCTATCGAAAAAGCAGTGCATGAAATTATCAAAGAATATTCAATTGAGTCATGGAGGAATGGAATAACCATGCTATGAAGATTGTGCTAGCCTGTTAGGATATGATATATGAGCAACATAGAATTGTATAAATGTACAGGAAGTAATTATAATTGGATCATATAAATATTATATAGAACTACTTATAAATTATCATATCTTGATTTTTTATTTTAGTTTAACTGGAATCATTTGAGGGGTAGATGAAACTTAGTTTTTATCAATTTAGTCCTTATTGCTCTCTAATCAGTGGCATTTAATAGTAATTTTTTTAAAAGATTAAGGCAATAGAAATCTAACTTACATTTTTTTTTCTTATTTTTGATTCTCATTAGTGACTCACATTTTAATAAAACTCTTTACACTATTTTTCTTTTAACTCTCGATCCTTACTAAGTGTGTACAGTGTGAATATAAGTATGTACATTAGATGGATGAGTATGTACAGTGGGTAAATAAGGGTGTATACTCGATAAATAAGTGTATACAAGGATTGAGAGTTATATATAGAACTAGTTAATAGGGACTAAAGTTATAGTTCTTTCTTTCTAAACATTGTTTATTAAATATTTTTTTATACCTGATTTATCGATCGATCAAGTAGACCAATATCTGCTTTTTATCAGGATGACTCAAAGTGTTAAGTGTTATGATACTAATTAAATAGCTAAAATGCATGTCAAAATGGTTGCAGGTATTGAAGTTAACTTCAAAATGGGAGCTCAAAATTTTAGGTCTTTTGGTTCAGCCGATTATGATGGATTCCTCTTGGAATCCTCAAATACTTAATGTAGAAGAGTAATTTGTTTGTAGGAAAAGTCTTTTTACATCACCTTCAGTATAGCAAATTTATGTAGGCTGCACCGCTTATTCTTATTGGTCCACATGAATCCTACATGGCTTAACACGATTGGACGAGATAGGATAGCATGATACGATCTTAAATTTTGAGCGTGACGTGCATTAATACCATTCGGTATTTTTTTAAATTTATGTACAGACTAGAGATGATGGAGCGCATGTTTTCTGAATGGTGTCGTAATTTTATAACTACGGTGTCGTAAATTTATAACTAAGGTGTCAGTTTTAGCTTTTTGAATGGATGTTATAATTTTGTAACTACGTGTCATAATTTTACAACTGAAATGTCATAATTTTTTCAGCTGGTATATCGTAAAGCTTTCCTTTAACGTTTTCTGAATGGGTGTCATAATTTTATAATTACGGATGTCGTAATTTTTTTTCGACTTTCTAAATGGGTGTCGTAATTTATAACTATGGTGTCATAATTTTACAACTAAGGTGTCGTAATTTTTTTGATCAGGATATCGTAAAGCTTTGCCTTAACGTTTTCTGAATAGGTGTCGTAATTTTATAACTACGGTGTCGTAAATTTATAACTGGGTGTCATAATTTTTTTTTGGCTTTTTGATTGGATGTCGTAATTTTATAACTACGGTGTTGTAATTTTACAACTAGGGTATCGTAATTTTTTTCGATCGAAATATCATAAAACTGTTTTAATGTTTTTTGAATGGATATCGTAATTTTAAACTACGGTATCGTAATTTTACAACTAAGATGTCCCAATATTTTTTCAGAAAGCAAGCTATCCTGTCCCATGGAACAGCGTATCACTTACGAATTCATAATTATGATCTCTGTTATCCTGTCACATCACATTAAGCCATATAAGATGTACGTGAATCAATAAAAATAGGCGATTGTACAACCCATGTAGGATTTGCTATACCGGATGGGGTGTACAAAATTTTTTTCCTTATTTGTATAATTTACGAAATCACTCTACAATAGGGAAGCCCATGCACAAATGTTTAATCTAATACATATTTTAGTCGATTGCATAATTGTATTTGCTTGGCGTAGCGTAGAATCACAGTGGGTCTCTTAGAGGAAGATTTGGGCATGATGGCAGAATGTCATGGCGTCAACGGATCATATTCAGGATTTTCTCGGGACTTCTTCAGAAGCGGCATAGTTTAGACACGGCCCCACACTTCGATTTATATAATAAACACTCATCTTACAATAGCGAATTCACTGTAAGCCTTCTCTTTGGGAAGTCTCCCAGAGATTTGGAAGCAATATGTGAGTGAAACGATAAGAGGGAGAGAATACATATCTTTGAAAGACTATTAAACAATAGCTATACCACTTCCTCCCAAAAAAAAAAAAAAAATTTCATAGTGGCCGGCAATTTGGGATGACATAATGTTGCTCCCATCGATCTTTTGGTCTGACTTCTTATTGGAGATAAAAAGTCTAGGAAGGCCAGAAGACCTAAAAAAGTCTAGGAAGGCCAGAAGACCTCCCAGTGTTATTTCCCTCTCTCTCCCTCTCCCAGATGAAGCCTGCACACATCCTCATCCCTCACTTTATGGTTGCTAGAGCCTTTCAATTAACTAGGGTTCAGTTGGGTCAAGCCTAAGTTGGCAAGATATATCCTGCAAGTTGGGCCGTGTTGAGTTGGGATCCCCCCCCCCACCTCTTTTGCCCAAATGAGCTCCGCTCAACCTACGGTTTTAAACATGAAACCAGGTTGATCCAGATTCAAACCTCTCAATTAACACGCCTCTCAGTAGAATTCAACGTCCCTTAAGACAGATGATCAGTGCAGTTATCCAGGGAACCTGGCCTGCTTTCTTTTTTCTTCTCTCTCTCTCTCTCTCTCTCCCTCTCTCTTTTACTTTTACGTAGGATTCTCTTAAAACTATTACATGTGCAAGTTTGGAGCCTTTTTTAGGTCCCCACGAGAGACGCTTTCGTCAACTACGTACACTGCAGTGGCTGTATTCGAATGCTATCCACAATGCACTTTACGATTCGCCTCTCCCATGTGCCATGGGTCTACTCTCTCTCTCTCTCTCTCTCAGTTTTATATATACTCCATTTCTGATAGTAGAGTTGACATCAACTGCTACGGTATCGGAACCAGCATGATCCATTTAATCGTGCCGTACCTACTCAAAAAAATTGACCCGCCAGCTTGGCACAGCATGGCCCGTGATAAGCCCATGCCAGCCCGGCATGCCGCACGACCCAGGATGGGCCTATGCCGGCCACCACATGGGCCTAGGCCATGCTGGCCCAGATGGGCCTGTGTCGTGCCAAGCATGACCATAAGGGCTTAATAAAATTTAAAAAAAATATTTTTTAATAAATTAAAAATTATTAGAAATAAAAAAATTTATTGAATGAAGCACCTTAATGGTGGAGGTTTGGCATAGACCTTTATTAGTTTATTAATTTAAAATCAAAATAGTGCATAAAGAAGGGGGCTAGGCCTGACCTCCCTAATACATAAGAAAGGAGAAAAAATAGAGACGACTCACTTTAATAATTAAAAAATAAAAATATATAATTATAAAATAGAGATGACTCGCTCATCAGTAGTATTTGTGTCATCATTTTCGCTGGTTAAGTCATGTCCACCTTTATCTTGAAGCCTCGCTTCGGCATCCAACCAATCTTTGAAGCATAGAAGCATCTCAACCGTCTCGCCAGTCATCCTACTTCTCTTTTCATCCAGAACACGCCGATCTGCATTGAAAGCGATTCCGATGCTACTGTGAATATCTCGTGCAATGGCAGACATAACAGGATATTGATTTTTAACACTCTTTCACAAGCTAATACATCTAAACTCTCTATTTGATCTTCATCATATGCAAAATGAAGATCGTTTCGTAAATAAAATTCTAATTCATTACTTAAAGATGAAGATGAAGATGAAGATGATGATAAAGTATGTATGTGCCTTCTAATGAATGAAAAAATAGATGATGAACGAGATCTAGAAGAAGAAGCAGATCTTTGAGTAGGTATTCTAGATCCATGAATTTTGTCATTATATAAAACATAAATATCATTAAGAAGTCGTGTTACCTCATCTTTAGTAGGTTCAGGATTTTGATTCATGTTTTCACAATATTCATCAATTAAAATATTTATGCCATTTAATTTAACTCTAGATCAAAAACAACAGTTAAGTCATGCAAAGGACATGTCCTATTCCAATATTCATTCCATTTAATTTCCATATGATGTATAATAGGCATTAAAACATCATCATTTCTATATTTTTTAATTTTTTTCACTAATTACGTATGCTTTTTTGTAAAAATGAACAGGAAGTTGGATAATAAATACCAGAAAGAACATTTGTAGCATTATAAAAAGCAACAAAAAATCTTTTAAGATTTTAACTTGATTTCAATCAGTATCAGTTAATGTTAATCCTAATCCATGATCATTAATATAAGTACTTAATAAGTTCTTATATGGATATACATCATATATCATAGTATAGGTACTATTCCAATGAGTAATTAGAACAAGTTTAAATTTTTTAAAACGTTTACCATGATCTTCACATAATTGTTTAAATTCTTGAAGTCTTGCTCTTGAAGCATGAATAAAAGAAACTGCATTTCTAATTTTTAAAATAACATCTTGAATTATGTTCATACCAGACAGAAAGATTTAATATATGACATGCACAACTAATGTAAAATAATTGTCCATTAAAATGGGATGCAAAGAGTCATATAATAATGTAACAGTATAATTATTATTAGATGCATTATCAAAAGTAATATATATTATTATTATTAATATTATATGAGTGATAAATAACATTTAAAATTTATTGTTCCGAATGCGGAAAATCAAAAGCACGAAAAGCAAGAATTCGTTTATTTAGTTGCCAATCATTATCAATATAATGAGCAAGAATAGCAATAAACAATTACTATTTACAGATGCCGACCAAATATCAAAAGTTAAAGAAATTTTAGTATTTAAATTTTAAAGTATTTTAATTAAACTTTGTTTCATTGCTAAAAAGTTTGTCATGGTCACTCTTCTAAATGTACGCCTACTAGTTCTTCTATAAGCAGGTTATAGGCCTAATTGAATATATATTTAAAATTATAAGATTCACATAAACTAAAAGTAATTTATCCTGAACTATCCATTTTACAAGTAATTTTCTTTGATTTTATGATTATATACAAAATTACCTACAAGTGATCCCTCTTGTATATTAAGGGTACTTTGCTAACGAAAATCATGCATCCTATGAGTCTATATATGTCTTTTTAAATGCCCTGTTCCCCAAGTACTATTACAATTATAAAGTTTTGCATATTTTCTACATTTTGCTTTGTAGACTCCATCAACCACAATTCTATCGAAATTATTCCAAACATTACTAGTCCTCTTACGAGAAGAGGTTTGACATTCACTGACACTGGCTCTAAAAGGAATTTGTATTTGGGGTTGGGGTTGCGAATTAGTTTCCTCACCATCAGAAAAAGGGTAGATGCCAAAATTACTTTCGTTATAAGATGACATATCTAAAATTTGTAATTAACAAATATAAAAAAATAAAAACTAACCACAAGAAGGAATTAAGAAGAGGATCAGAGGTAGAGGCATGGAGCCGAGATTTGTGACCTACTAAGCTTCCTCTTGTGCTCTCACCAATCATCTCTCAACAAGAAGTGATCTCATTTCTCTTGTACTTCTCAACAAGAACTTCCTCTTGTGTAGCACTTGAACACTTGCTAGAGCTATAGAGCACTTACCAGAAACTTACAAACTAAAAATTAAATTGCTAGAGCTTGCTAAAGAGAGAAATAGTAGTAGTAGAGAAGGAGAAAAGAGTTGGTTTGGTGTGATGAGAATGAGGGAGGAATGAGCTATTTATAGAAGTCCTAATTTTTTTTTCAAAAATACCCTTCAATATAGCTGTTATATGACTATTGGGATGGGATAAAATGGTCAAAACCCTTCCTAACAGCTATAAAGCCGTTAGGAGCCGTGCCAGACATGGCCCACTAGCGGGCTCAGGCCTAAAATTTTTTTGGGCATGCCGTGCCCGGCATGGCCCGTTTGTTACTGGACCGTGCCAGTACGGCACGCCCAAGGTAGCACCCGTTGGACACGGCCCAGTGCCCGGCATGGCATGGCCTAGTGCCCAACCATATCTGAGAGGGATGTAGTCGAGAGAAAAGATAAATATATATAGGAGAGAGAAAATATATATGGACAAGTATGTTTTAGGTTTAGTAGGGTAATGACTTCATTTTACTGGACAGCCTGGAGTGTTGTGCGTCTCTGAGATCCCACTTAATCCTCCTCTCCTGAAAACCCCCAGGCACAGCCATGCGTGCAAGACAGCGGCTGTGGTACCCAGGTAACACGTACAGTTGATCACAGAAGGAAAGTTCCCGGTAATTCCCATCAATTGCCAGTTGCTGTGTGGTCCCTTTTGCTCTAACTGGCCACATAAATTAATGTATTTTACGAATAGCCAGCTGCATGAAATGGTCTCCTGTCATGTGGTGTGAAGGGATAGGTGTAGACTAATGTGAGATTTTATCCAGTGCATGGGAGATATAATATTAAATTAATCATCACTAAGCTAATAATATTAGTATTAGTAGGTCTAAGGATATATATTTCGGTGTTCGATCAAGGAGCCCCCCAAAACTTTTTCCTATATCATTAGTTTAATCCTCTATTGAAGCAGGCTCAACCAGCTGCATGCCTAACCTGCAAAAAAAAATAAAAAAAAATTCTCTAAGCTTCTTGAAGTTCAGTCGACCCACTTGCCTTGGTTCTTTTTCTCATTTTGGCTCTTCTTCAGCAATGTTAATTTAGTATAACTTCAACGCATGCAACACCAAATCAACAACCCATGACATAACATAATGAACCATCTAATGGTAATGTAGCTTGTTTTTAACGAACCATTAATAATATCCAGCCTGTTTGATTTAAGAGTAATGATTCTTGTTCAGCCCGCTGGAATTTCAGAGGAAACGTACGGGCAAGTTTAATTACATATGTTTTCTTTCTTATTTTGGGAAAAATGCCTTACTGTGCCTTACTTTCCATGATCGAATCGCAAACGTTGACAATGTCGTAGCCGAATGTTGCATCTTCTGAAATGTTTTTTCAACTTCAAATGTTGTACATGCTGACAATGTCGTAGCCAAATCGCGGCCTTGGACTGGCCGATGTTCGAATGTTTAGTTTTTTTTAATTACTGTCCTTCTGCTCTTATGCAGATTTTGTACTCTGATAGTTCTGAACTGACTCGCACGAGGATAGTGTGATCATACCCAAAAAAAAAACCAAGTTATTAATGCTTCACTATTATCTTTTTTTTGTTTAATTATTAAGATATTCATGTCATTAAGGAGGACTGGTTTGATTAGGAAGAAGGAAGAAATTCATTTAATTTGCTCTATTTGAATCTCTTTGAAAAAATATATGAAATAGAAAAATTGATAAATTAAGCAGGGTTTAGATTTTCTTCTCTCATTAATAATAATTAAAAATTATGTTACTAAATAAATCAGGGTTTAGGTTTCTTGGTTGCAGCTTTTTAGTAATAAATGTGGTTGATGGAAATATCACAAAAAGGTTAAAATAATGTAGATCTTGACCTCTAAATTATTATCTAATGATTTCTAACTTGAGAGATATACATGGACAAAATTTTTCATGAAAACAAAGCTTTTAGTTTCATCGAGACACAAAAAATGGAACTAAATCGATCATGATCACTAAGCACATTGCACTCTTACAAAAGGTGCCATATCATAGAATTCAAAAGGTTGATAAATTTTAGAGGGGGAAAAAAAAAAAAAAAGAGAACATCTTAATATTGAAACATCATATAAAACATTTAGAGCATTCAAAAATTAGCATGTGTTTTGGTAAATCTAACTCTTGAGCCTTGTCCAATCCTTTCTATAATACTTAAAGTGGTGCACATGTGATCTTATCTCTATATAAGACTGAATGGAAAGAGTTTATATTAGAATCTATTTTACACTAATTATGTTCTATGATCAAAAGTATATTAATTTTCAAAGAATTTTTTTTAGATCAAGATCAAAGTTTGGACCCACGAACGCTCAACCCTTTTAGCAAGGTCGCATTGGATACCAAATGTTGGGCCAATAAAAGGTCACTCTAGACAATGATGGAAAGATTTTAAGCAGACGTACGTTATTATATGTGATGGATATGAACGTAGCTCTCTGTAGGTCACTTTGAAATCATCCGTACCAGCAATTTGGAGCGTTGCATAGGCCCCAACCCTACCAGGGACCAAAAAAATATATATATAAACTTTTGGGCCAGCATACTTGGTGTTAAATGATACGTTTTCAATTACGTACATGAAATAATTCTCTTGCGTTTGGCACATTCATCACAAGCACTTGCAAGAATAACCCTTGGGGGTTTCTTGGACCCGTGTCCCGTTACATCGATCAATCAAGTTATATATTTCATAGATGAAATGAAACATTTTAATAGAAAAGATACGGCCTCACCTAGTGTGAAATATACGTCCTCTCTTGTCCAATCATCAGTTATTTTGCAACGCATAGATTCAAATTCTTTGAGAAATCTCTTACGATCTACATTTAATATTGAGGGATTTTTTTATTTTTTAAATTTTTTTTAAACAAGAAGTTCATTACAATGTCATAAAGGATGTACCTTAAAAATCTGCTTTCACTATCAAATTAAGCTAAGGTAGTTCATAACTACGACCCTAAAGATTATGTGGCATGCCTATTAAGAAATCAGCAGCATGATTATCTTTTTTTGAACACATGTTGACAATTTTTTTTTTTTTTTTGGTACAGTCGGGTGATCACATCAGTCTAGGACGACATAAACCCAAACTATCAGAATACAAAAGTTGGGCAAGGATAGGAGGACAGCTGTCACCTGGCAACCAGCGCCAGATGCCAGAATGGTTGGCCACCCTAGAGGCAATCTAATCAGCCGCTGAATTGGCTTCCCTGTAGATAAGACAGATCTGAATGCTCTGAGCCTCCTGGAGGAGAGATCGAATGTCTGAGATCAAAGGGTTGATTGGCATCTGGTTACAATGATCCTGACGAAGCCACCGGATCACGGTAAGAGCATCCCCCTCGAGAATAATACGACGGGCGCCGAGGCTGCGAATAGCACAGGAAACCCCCGCCCAAGCAGCATAAAGCTCCGCCAATGCACAGAGGAATCCATGAGACTAAAGCCACCAGCAGACAGCAGCGATCCATCAGATCTCCGAATGACATAACCCGATCCGGCAGATCTACTACGAATACTCCATCAAAATTGATTTTGATAAACCATAGAGGAGGGGGTTCCCAAGAAATAAAGACCGTACTCCGGTGCGCTGCCGAAGCAGCATGGAAACCCCAGGGGCCAGGGCTAACACAATCACGAGCCAAACGCAGAGAAGTGTACTCAGTAGATAAAGACAAAGCAACCCTCACCACCCTATACGACGGGGCAGACTCATGAGTAAAGACAATCCGGTTTCGGGATAACCAGATTTGATAAGCGATGTAAGCCCTCGTCGCACCCTGCTGACAGCCACCTCTCCTGATATCATGCCTGATCAATATAAGAAAGGAGAGAAGAGAAGAGGAAGCATCATCCCAAGGCCGGTCACTAGCAATCTCCCAAATATGATGAGCTCTGAGACAAGTGAAGATGGCGTGATCCATCGACTCCTCCTCAATACCACATAAAGGACATGTAGGCTGGATCCCCAAGCCACGTCTAGAGAGCACGGAGCATGTCGGGAGACAATTCCGTGCAAGCTTCCATAGAAAAAGATGAACCCTGGGATGAATGGGAAAACGCCAAATCCAAGCCATATCAACCAGCGGTTGGGTAGGAGCTCTGTAAATATGGAGCAGGTCACTAATAGGAGCACACGGCAAACAGGATCGCCTCCAAACCCTGATATCGGGGGAAAACTCGGGGAAAGAGGGATAGAAACAATACGACGCTGAAGCTCTTCCCCAAAATAGTGAGACAGCAAAGTGGTAGACCAGGAAGAATGATCATGAGCCGTAAGATCACTGACACGCATGCCAGGAGGAATGGTAGTGCTGACAAAAGTATGCCACCGAGACAAGGGGAGGTCAGCAAGCCATGAGTCATAAGCAACATCGACGGAGGCACCATTGCCAATGATCTAGGAGATGCTGTGAAGGATCGCCGGAGCATGACTACAAACCTCTTTCCAGAAGAAAGAGTGACCCCGAGACGGCTGAAGATTAGTGGAAGAAGTCCATTCCCCATACTTGGCATGCATAAAAGAACTCCACAAACAATGCGGATCAAGCAAAAATTGAGTGGCATGCCTAGCAATCAACGCCTCCCTTCGAGCAATAAGGGACTGTATCCCCAGACCTCCCTCCGAGATCGGCAAACAGACATAATCCCAGGCTAAAAGATGAATAGCATGACGATCCTGTGATGAGCCCCAGAGAAAGTCCCTGAAGTGTCGCTCAATCCTCCTTAGACAAGTCAATGGGACAACAGCATTAGATAACAAATAGAGAGGAAGAGAAGTGAGCACCGATCGAATAAGAGTAATCCTCGCCATCATAGATAGCCCCGTGACCTGCCACCCCTCAAGTCGATCACGGATCCTCGTCTCGAGACTACCAAAGTCTGAAATCCTGGGCCTACTACCAGTGATGGGAATCCCCAGATAGGAGAGTGACGCCGACTGCTTGGAAATGCCCATTATCTGCATAATAGATCCCTTATGAGAAGGAGTCACCCTCGGACTAAAACAAATCACTGACTTGTAGTATTAACCTTCTGACCCGAGGTGAAACAGTAAGCCTGGAGAATCGATGCAAATGTGGTAGCGTTGGCCTCGGTAGCCCTACCCAGGAAAATGCAGTCATCAGCAAACAGCAAGTGAGAGATAATGGGCCCCTGGGGACCAGCCTGGTAAGGGTCAAGAGCAGAGTCCTGCTGAGCCTGATGAAGCGCCCGAGATAGAGCATCAGCCGTTAGAACAAACAGAAATGGGGAAAGAGGACATCCTTGCCTCAGCCCACCCTCAGAATGAAAATAATCAGTGCAGTCTCCATTGATACATGCCATGATCCAGCCAATAAAAAGCTCCTGAAACCCAAACTCCTAAAGGAGCGATACAAGAAGTCCCAACTGACTCTGTCATAAGCCCTTTCCATATCCAACTTAATAGCCATGAGCCCCTGACGCTTAGAAGCTCGTCGAAGGTCATGCATAAACTCCTGAGCTAGTAAAGCATTATCAATGATGCTTCGCCCTTTGAGAAAAGCCCCCTGCTCCGGAGAGATGAGGCGAGGGATAACCCAACGAAGCCTAGAAACCAGGAGTCGAGCGCAAACCTTATATAAGGTTGTGCACAAACTGATAGGCCGAAAGTGCTGAGGGCTGGAAGCATCAGGCCTCTTAGGGACCAAGGTAATGAAGGTGTGATTCCAGTCATAGGGGATAGATTTGAGATGAAAAACAAGCTGAATCGCCTGCACTAAATCCTCCCCCAGGATATCCCAATAATGACGAAAGAAGAACGGCGAAAATCCATCCGGCCCAGGGGCCTTATCAGCACCAAGCTCCCACAGAGCCAGCTGAATATCCTCCGAAGTAATAGGCCGAATAAGAGAGGCATTCTCTTCAGCAGTAACTCTATTGGGAGACCGGACAGGGTGAACAGGGACACCAGCACCAGCAACCTTAGTCCACCTGGTATGAAAGAAATTAAAAATCTGCTCCCTAATCACCTGGGTATCCTCCTGAAGCTGTCCCTCGTCGTCAGATATATGCCTAATACGGTTTCCCGCTCGACGTTTCTGAGTGGCCTGGTGGAACAATCTAGTGTTATAGTCCCCTTCCTTAACCCACTGGATACGGGATCACTGTCTCCAGAAAGTCTCCTGCTGCAGCAGAAGGGAGTGGTGCAGCGCCAAACTGGATCGCAGGGACGAAAGATCATCAGAAGAAAGAGAACCCTCCATATCCTCTTTAGCCTGGAGAGAAGAGATAATAGACTCAACCTGCTCCACTTGTCTGACAATATCCCCAACCTCCAGTCTATGCCATCGAGAAAGGCGCCGTCTAGCAAGAGCAAGACGTCTAGAGAGCCGATAGATGGCATTACCTCTGACAGGTAACCGTCAGACCTGAGAAATGATGGATCGAGCAGCAGAGTAGGAAGTACAAATCTTCTCAAATCTAAACTGCCTCTGACGCTGAGTGGTGATGTCAGTAGAAATGAGAATAGGGCAGTGGTCAGAGGCAATTCTGGGCAAGTGAGTAACCGAGACAGCCAGGTAAAGCTGAAGCCACGAAGAGGAAGCCAAAGCTCTGTCCAATCTTTCCCAGACTCTAGCAGAACCCTGCCGATTGTTACACCAAGTGAACTGTGGTCCCTGGAATCCCAAATCCAATAGACCAGTAGAAGAGACAAAATCCCTAAACTCCACTCGGCCCACAGCACCATAAGAAACCCTGCCACCTCTCTTCTCAGCAACACCCAATATACAATTGAAATCTCCAGCAATGATGGAGGGAAACCCCTGGTCAAGAAGAGACTGAATCTCAGACCAAAGCATCCGACGCTCTCGGAAATCGGTGCTGGCGTAAACTCCAGAAAGGAGCCAGGGGGAAGCACTTCCCTCAGAAATAACCAATGCAACCTGCTGACCACAGCTATGGAAAGCATCAACCCTGATACTCTCATTCCTCCAAAGAGCCACAATGCCCCCAGATAGACCATTGGACTCAACAGCATACGAAACCCAAGTCCGGGCAATCTGTCTTCGAAAATGGGCCAGGCTAGCCCCAGAAAGCCGAGTCTCCAACAAGATACAAATGTCAAAAGAGTGAAGCTGCATAAGCCTTCCAAATGAGGAGCGAAATGATGGTTTCAATGCTCCTCTCACATTCCATATGAGAATCTTCATGGTGAGACTGGATTGGGGAGGGCTCCAACCATCACCCCCACCATCTCCTCAGAACACCCCGGATCTCCCATATCCCTGCACTCAGCAACATGAATAGAATCCATCAGAACCTCTGAATCGCCAGAAACCACCCCAGCAATTCAGGGAACCCGTATCACGGCACTCATCTGACTGGACTGAATCCATCACAACAGCGGAATCAGTCGACTGGATAGCCTGTTTCAGCTGACTAACAGCTAACTCATGAGTGCAAGTCTTCAAGTGGATCAGATGATTAGCTTCAGAGCTAGACCCCGGGGCGGCCCCAATACGACCGCGGGCCTTTTTGGCCCTAGGGCCAGATAGGGCCGCAGACCCCCGTCTAGTATCCGAGGCGGCTCCAATGTAAAGGCAGCCTTATCCCCACTTCTACTAATAAGAGAGGCCTTGCCTTTACCTTTGGAAGAGCGGAAGACATCCTCCTAGATAGGGTCTCCACAGGACGGGCCCGCTTAGAAGGACCCGAGACGAGATCCTTACTGAGAGACAGGCTTTCAGACCCTGTACCAGTCCCAATTTCGGAAAGGAACTGGCCCTACAACATTCAGTCAGCAAAGTTTCAGTCTCAGTGTTAACAGCCTCAGTGCCAACAAAAGCTGCCTTCTTAAACTGAGCTACAGTGCCAACCGGCACGCTCAAGCACATCCTGGGGTCATCCTGGATCCCTAGGCCAAGAGCAATTGGCATTGGAACCAGGGCCTTGCTCGCTGGTTGAGACTGCGATCTGAGCTCCCGAGACAGCAGCTCCGTTGATCCGGAGCCCGACTTCTCACCCCGACCAACCCCCTAACCAGAGTTCGATTGCAACAAGGCAGAGGAGAGCGGAAGCTGACGACGGGCTACCTTCTTAGGAGAAATCCAGCCATCCTTCGAAACAGGGGATGAAACATTGCCCGAGCGATCCGCGACAGTCGAGAGCAGACATTGTTCCTGAGGGGGATGACGACGCCGGACAGCCGCCATCCAGGGGCCGAACTTAGGAGCATCCGAAGCAGGGACCGACTCCCCCGTTGGAACACACGGACCAGCGAGATGCAGCGAGGCACACCGGTTGCAGATGCCGTCGATGTTCTCAAAAGAGAACTACTGCCAGAAAGGATCGCCGATCCCACGAACACGAGCTCCCGGACGGAGGGGGGAGCCCAGATCGATATGGGCGCAAACTCGAGCAAAGCCACCCCGTTTCCGAGCCCTGGTGGATTCATCCGAGAATAGGAACTCCCCAGCCACCGAGATGATAGAGGAGAGGATGTCATCAGCCCAGAATTCAATTGGCAACAGGGGAAGACGAATCCAAACCAGAGCTTGAAGCAGGGAGTCTTCCGTCGGGATAAATTCCAGCCTCCACTCTGCCACCGCAAGAACCTGACCATTAATCACCCATGGCCTCCCTAGGATTTGATCTTTGGCATGAATCTTAGAGAGATGGATTACGTAGTGTCTATGAGCCAGTGAAATCACCTCTATTTCTCCCTGAATACCAGCCCGATGAAGCTCCCTAATGATCACCTCCGCTGGCACCCATCGGGAAAGAGAGCGGGCCAGCAGCGCCTTCTCACCCCAAGAACCAATCTCACTCTCCAAGGAGCAAACCGGCGCTTGGATGATGTCCGGAAACAACCGGATCATCTCCTGCACCTCTGCCGAAGAGGGAGACGGAGCATCCCATGTGAAGCATCCCGGCGGCGATCGACGCCACGGACCACCAGCCCCCCTCGACCCATCCGCAGCAGCTGGACAATGAGCCGACGAGGAGGCCATTCCACAATCCAAGGAAGCTCAGAGCAGCAGCAAGGCAGCTCGGATCGGAGAAGACGAAGAAAAAACCCGAATCTTAAAGCAGTCGCAGAAGCAAAAAGAAGCACTTGAGATAGAATACCTACTCTCCCCGTCTTAACTTTACAAATATTTTTTTGAGGTTGAAAGAACGGCTTTTGGATTCCTCAACGATGGATGCATTTGGATTTACCGATTAACCATATTATAACAACATAGCTTAAGGCCATAGCTTTGTTTATATTCCATCAAGCATCTAGTAATGCTATAATAGTATCTTAATTTCTAGGGTAATCTCGATCAAGAAACTAGTACCTACATTATGAGTTTTTATAAAACTATCAAAATTAATTTTTATGAATCATGACCAAAAGATTGTCATGAAATAAAAGGTGCATAATGAGTATCCACAAAGGACTATGCACAATAACCCTAGAGGTCAAAAAAAAAAAAAAAAATTGTCAGCTTATTAGGATGCACAAAGAATTCTTGTTTTTGGTTAAATATTTAACGAAGAATAGCTTTTGACTTGAAATTTAGATGTTAAAAAAAAAAAAAACCATTCTCAAATTTAAAAAATATATATTATGAGAATTAGGAAGCCTAGTAGGTTTAGATGATCTCATCTATAAATAAGTCTTTAGCGTATCTTATTGATAAATCAATTTAGCAATATAATTTTAAAGTATTTTCTTCTCTTACTTGAAGTATTTTCTAACTTATCATGGTGTAAGACTACGCCACAGTAAGAGGTGATTGGTGAGATGTTGTGATCCTCAAGTGTTACTCAGAAAAATTAAAAATACATAATCAAAGACCTTTAGAAAAATTAGTGCGAGACTAATAGTTATCTTTTTTTTAGATAGTCCTACTTGTACCGGAATTGATTTCAAAGCTTAAGGTTTAACATCAATGCCTGTCTCTACTTAAGAACCTTAGAAAAATAACAATGATTAATAAATAAAAGCAAGTGGGACTAGGCCTCCCTAACAAAGTCCTTTTTTGCATGTGATCCCTTTGCCTCAATAGCCATGGACTATTACAATGATAGACTCAGCCCACTCCACCATGGATGATAGCTTGTCATGTAGATGACCAATGATCAAGAATTAGACCTCTCCACTTCTTTCTCAAATTGAAAAACATCCAAATCATGTTGGGATTAGCTCTGTATTCCTTTCCGATCGATGGTAAGAGAATTCAAATATATGTCAAAAAGAGCCACAACAGGTACCATACATCTAGTGCTCTATACTTATCTAAACACCCCATTCTTTTTCTTTTTCTTTTTCTATGCTGCAAATATTATAAAATTTAAAAATAAGATATTATTTCTGCCATGCAACTTTGCACTTACGTTTCACCGTAGCCGATACAAAGGCTAGAACATCGTCTGACAATGATGCACTTATTACAAACGCCCGTTCCTCGATCTCATACTTGAGAGAAGGATTGGTTTTTGTCAGGCATGACACTTGCAATGGCATATATATGTTGTTGACGCACTTGGCAGTCTCATATGGACACATATGAAGGCGTTGCTTGAACGTTTGGCAATGTTTTATTTCAATTCTCGAAATTTTTTAAATTGCCGCACATCAAAGATCACACTTGTTAACAATCATTCCCCCAAGACGTTGGAAAACTAAAATAGTAAAGAGAGAGAGGCCAGAATACTAGGATAGCAGACATGAGGGTGATTTTGTTGATCATATTAATTTGCTTTTGTGCTCGTAAGATACATGGTGTAGTTGATTTTTGAGGATGGAGATTTATAAACGATAGAGAAAAACATTGCAACTAATTTTATTTTATTTTTTTGTTACATACGGACGATCATACGAATATAGGGAGAGTCAAGCCCAATATATTAGAATACAAGAATATTTGTGAAAGAACAAGCGGACATAGATCTTTCGGCTCCCAACTCCAAAAGCCAGAATGGTTGGCCATTCTGGCAGCAATCCAGTCAGCTGCAGCGTTGGCTTTTCTGAAGATATGCTGAATCTGTACGCAGTAAACGCCCTACAGGAGAGAATGAATATCATAGATCAAGAGGTTGGTAGGCACTTGATCGCAGTGATCATTGCGAACTAATTCTTAAAAGATAGAAATGTATCTCAACATTGTTATAGAGGGCATATTCATTGTTGTACTTAGAAGGTTTGCCTTCCTTAAAAGAACTTGGTCGATTGAGGCAGCAAATCAGTTAGATTCTCAGAGAATCTCTATTCGGATGTAGTCCTTTCAATATACTTTTGAATTCAAAATTTAGATGTAACCCAACCTTGATTTACGGATTAGGTTTTATTGGGTCTGACTAGATTTGCACAAAGCTTGAGGTTATTACATCAAAGTAGGTAAGAAGCACGAGAGTTTTGGGTAGACTGAAACATTTGGTTTGTTTTAAAAAGCCTCTATTCCTTGGATGCAAAGATGTTTTACATTTAAACCCTTAGACCAAAGAAGTGCCCTTTCTTGGATTCAGATGCAGAATTGCCCTCCTGTTCTTTTTAATCCGATTTTGTTGGACATTTGGGCTATTCTGCGGGAGATTGAATGCGTCCAGACCCGGCATATATATCGCGAAGCCAACTCGGCAGCGGATTGGGTTGCTGCTTCAGTAGCTCTGCTTTCTGGTCCATGGATTTTGACGCCGAATGACCCCTGCCCTGCTCCTTTGCAGCAAATTTTATACTCTGATCTATCTGGACTGACTCGCGCTAGACTAGTATGATCGTCCGTTTGTTCCAAAAAAAAAAAAAAAAAAAAGGAGTGCCCTTGAAATTCTACATATACAGAGGTAATTCTTACCAACATTTTCTAAACAAATGAGCAGTACTTGGTGCAAGCTCTACCTAAGGATGTCTTATGTTCAAATCTTGAGAGTAGTTAAGGAGTGTTTAGGTGGTAACCATTCACTTAACCACCTAGCAGAACTATTTAGATGGGCTCTTTCCTTCAAGGAGAGATTAGAGTTCAAATCATGTGCTTGCTTGGAGCTAATACGGATGCATTTACATGGACTGCAGTAGATATACCAAGGATAAATCATAAAGTCATAGTTCACAAATTGAATATGGACTCGGAACTACAAAATAATTTGATAGAAGAAATGGAATATTGATGAAGATCTAGGCAAGGTCTACTCAGGTCAAGAGATAAATTAGATTAGTTTGAATAAAGTTTGTACTCAAGTCCCTTGGATAAGAAATTATTAAAACCAATCCTTGTTGGGTAAATTCGAATTGACCGGAGCAAGAGATCTCAATCATCTCCCACAGTTAAGAGTCAGCATAGGTTGGGTTAGGTTGGTTTCAGACCAAAACTAAGAATCAATCTAATCAAATTGGTTCCAAAATTTTGGATCCATAACCAAACTGATCTTATCTTACAACCAACTAAAAACCAATCCAATTAGATTGGATTGGTTCTGGGTTTATTAGGCCAGCTATGTTATATGGAACAGTGTGTTATGTATACTGAAACAATATGTGAATAAATTAAGTGTAGCAAAAATACAAATGTTAATATAAATATATACTAAAACGTTAAAAGATAGAATTAAAAATAAGCATATACAAGAAATAATAGAAGTAGTCCTAATTGATGATAAAATAAAAGAAAATCAATTACGATAGTTTAGACATATATTATGAAAATCTTTAGATGCTTCAATTAGAAAGAGTGATCTTTAACAATTCATGATAATGATAAAGGTAGAGATAGACCTAAACTAACATGGATAAAAGTAATTGGTAATGCTAAATAACTTTGACAAGAAACAAAGACAGCTTTCTCTTACATCAGCATATTCATAGCCTTTCTTTATAATAATTTTTGCCACCAGTTTATAAATGGTGTGTGTACGCTGATTGGTCTAAAATGCTACGATTGAGTAGGAATGGTGCACTTAGGAATTAAGACCATAAATGTAGCTTTCCATACTATTAGCATAGTGCCATACTGACTAATTATATTCTAATATCTTATGTAAGATGGAGGAAATGTTCTTTCCTTAGAGCTTTGTCGGAATTTCTAGATTAGAGAGTAGTTAAAATCTCACCATCTAAAACATTCCTTCCAAATAACATATGTGTCCTCCTTAATTAAGGTAGAGTTAATTCAGGAAGATCAAAAAAATAAGTAGTGTTTTGTGTTCACTGTGACCGGAAGAAGCTTTGGAATTCTATCTTAATATCACTATGACTTCAAGACATAACCACTAAAGGAGAAAATTAAGGCAATTTAATTTCTTCTTCTTCTTAGTACAGTGCTTTAGAGTCCAAATTATCATCCTTAACCCAATTTAGCCTTGATTTATGAGCCCACATGATTTCTTGCTATTTTAATAATCTATGATATATAATCATGCATCTCAAAATTTGAAGATCACCAAAGTCAAGCCTACTATCGCAATCCTTCTTCTATTGAATAGTTTCAATCATCATCTTTAGAGAATTGGCATGCTAGAAGAGATTTCCTTTAGCTTCCTTGTTCCATCTCTTCAGTTCTTGTTCAGTATTGTGCAGTTTTTTTTTTTACCAGGCTTGCCTTAGAAAAATTACTAACATGCATCTACTAAGCTAAAATAACAATATCTTAAGGATCATCATAGTCGCACCATAAATTCTAAGAGTAGAAAGGTCTTAAGCCATATAAACTAGTTCTAGATTTATTAGCAAAGGATAGTGATTTGACATGTGAAATGTTTAACTTTAGCTTCAGGGAACAAATTAATCCACCTTTAATTGGCTAACACCCTATCCAACCTTTTCCATATACTTGCAAGACCAACCATATTATTAAATTAGAGCCATATTTCATAGATCTATCAAGGATGAGGTCTGTAAGAATTGTCTAAAGTTAAAAACTCTTTTGGCCATTATGTTTCTCCTCCTTAATAGAATATAATTAAATTCACATATAACCAATAATCAAAATCCATAATATTTTATATTTCTGCTCAAAGTTTTTATTTAATAATACCATTTGTACTAGCATAAATTGCAGGTAAAATTCACCTTTAAAACCCCAATGAGATTACCCTATAAATGCATTGATTTCTAGCATATATAAAATTAATATTACTCTACCCTTCTTTCATAAAACTATAATTTCAACAGATAAGCCTTGAGAAGCAATAGCATAGACATTCTAAGCATACCTTATTTATTTTATTTTATTTATGATTAAGCTATAAAGCCGAGTTTCTAATAGGACATACACATTGATATTATGCTAGGAGAGAAATCTCTTGCAATTTATCGAGGAGGTTGGTTTACCTATTTCTCTGCAGTTCTATATGACTATGTTTATATATAATGGGAGAAAAATTGGATAAGTATACCTCAAAAGGTCCATTTAAAGCTAAGCTCATTACAATTTGGATTACTAGAGTTTGCTTCATCACCACCTTGATAGTGATATTTGGGAGACTTGATGTAGCCTCTCTAGTTTCAACACCTTCGATGGACACCCCTTCCAAATGAATCTATAGAGTGGAGGGGGGGTAGCAACTCGGCCATTGAAATGCCATGGCTGGACGCTGAATTCTATCATAAGGGCTATGCTTCTTAGTGTTAGGGTTTGATGTCCAGATTCATTGTCATATCTCTAACCCTTATTTCTTCTATAGCATCTAATTACTCTACATCTTTCTTCATTGCAACTAAAAGAATAGAGACCTTATGGACCTCAATACTACTTGCAAACTTTCCAATTTTATTGATTCCATAGCTATCTCATTAGCAGTTAGCATATTCTCATCCAAAGTTGATTCCTTTTGCCTTGCATCCAGAGAAATACGCTTTCCATCAACGCCCTTATTTTACTAGCTACCTTTTTCACCAGTTAGACACATGCATTGTGATCCAAGGGTGCTGGCATTTGTTTCGAACTACGTGTTAAATATCAACCTACGCTTTACCTTTTCCCTTCTTGATCCAAACCATTGTGACTTGCTAAAGGCCACTAGTTGAGTTGGCCTAGCACCTGTAGCTCCTCCAAGTCTACCAAAACACAAATACAAGCAAAGCTTCAAAATTTCAAATTCATAGTCATATACTAAACCACAATGGTGTGCCCACAATAACAATAAAATTTATTTCTGTGCCACCATTCCATAAGTAATTCTTTTAATTTCATCCGTATTGCTGCCCTTCTAATAAGATCTCTTAATGCCTTAAAATTAGATCTCTATGATTTAAGAACTGATAACTATCCATCAATAATTCAGGTATCTTTGGTAGTTACTTTGGATAGATCCTCCTCCATATAAGATTAAAAGATGAAGTGGTCACTACCCTATGTTGGCTCAGATGGCAACCCAAGAGGGGGGTAAATTGGGTTCTTTAAAAAATTTAAACCTTTTGAAAACTTATCTGCTTTAAGTTAAACGAATTTAATTGCAATGCAAATATAAAGCACAAACAAGTAGATAAAGATAGAGATAATGAATGCACGACAAACACAAGGATTTTATAGTGGTTCGGTGTATCCAACACCTACGTCCACTCCCAAGATTCACTTGGGTCCACACTATAATCGATTAGATTACAGCCGAGTTATTTTACAAGAGCACAACTCACAACTTGTTATTTTTCCCCCGGGATCACAATGAACCCAGCCGATTTTTCGGGCTCACCAGCACAAAACCCCACCTTAATCTTATCTAGCTTGACCCGAGATTAACAACCTCCACTAGTTCAATCCTCTTGATAGAACTAGCACAAACAAATATAAAATGTTTTACAATGATTCACAGCTCCTTAGTTGAGCAAATATTCAAAATAAAGTAAACAAGTTTGGAGATGATTGAATTTGAGCTTTTCTTCTTTTCTTCTTTTCCTCTTCTCCCTTTGGAATGATGAATCAAGCCTCAGCTTTAATCCCTCACAGTCGTTGCAGTTGAGAAGATTGAAAATGAAAGAAACGGAGCTTTTTCTTCAATTTGAGAAATTCACCATTTTTTTGATTTGGGCGCCTTGGATTCCTCTATGAGCTTTTTGGAGTGGAAGGATTTGAGTTTGAATGCTTTTCTCTTGAGATTCAGGCTCAGGCTTTCTCGGATTTTTATTTGAAATTTTTCTATCTTTTTGTTCTCTTTTTTCAAATGGATGTTTTCCCCTTTTTATAGATTTCTTTTAATCCGTTTTGGGAAGAAACTAGCCGTTGGAGTGTACCTGGAAACAAAATATATCCGTTAGAAATTAGGTAAAAAGGAAATATTACCGTTAGAGCTGATCTGGCAATTTAAATTTTGTCCTAGTCAGGTTGGAGTCGGCTCCAACTTTTCAGGTGTCGGCTCCAGATCGTTTTCTAAAAATAGAAATTTCCAAGTTCGTTGAGGAGTCGGCTCCGAAAAAGTAAGTGTGGCTCGCCATCGCTAGGTGTCGGCTCCCGAATACTGTAGGTGTCGGCTCCAAGATGCTCAAAAAATCAACGTTCTGTCCCCGCATCGGAGTCGGCTCCAGACACTGTAAGTGTCGACTCTGAAACTCTGGGTGTCGGCTCTGGATCGTATCAAAAATCAGAATAAAATTTGAATGGCCTTGGGGTCGGCTCCAGGGATTCTAGGTGTCGACTCCAGGTTCTGAAACTTTGAAATTGAAGTTTTGCAGTTGATTCAAAACACGTTTCTTAATTCATTTAAATTGATCAAATAATTTAACTCCTGAAACACTTCTCAAATCCATTAGTAATCAAATAAATATACTCAATTCCTTTATTAATCATCAAAATCAATAATTGGGTCAACAATCTCCCCCTTTTGATGATTATAAAAACATTGAGTATATGCATAGTATTCTTAAATTCAAATTTTTAAGGAAATGACCTTCACAAGTGGGCTCCCCTGAATGAGGTAACTCCCCCTATGAAGTTCAAATTATCAATTGTTCTTCCTTTGATACTTAAGATTTATGCAATTTCAAACAAACTTTATATTAATCAAATAAGCTTTAAACAATTTCAAACAAGTATTCTTACTATTTCAATCACATACTAACCAATGCATATACGACATAACTTTCTCCCCCTTTTTTGTAATCAACAAAAAGAAAAAAGTTAAGTCATAAGATAATATTGATAGATCAAAAGGTAATTTCATTGCATCAAAAGTATTACAAAATGGAACTGAACTTTGACATTACATAAACTGCACATCATATCAAAATTAAACTTTCATTATATCAAAATTTTATTTCCATTACATCAGAATTCATTACATCATTACATGAAGATCAAAAATTAGTTCTAATAATCCTTTAAATGATCTACAATCTTCTGCATTCCTTCAGACTGAAGCTTGACATAGTCTTTTAGTCTTTCATCAACAAACGTACAAGCAGTGATAATTTTATCTTGTAACTCGGCATTGCACTTTGAATAAAGAATCTCCACAAATGTCTTTGAGTTCTTCAAAAATGTTCTTCAAGTCACTACTAAAGACACAGTAGAAGAGCTAAGAGTTGATTCAATTTTGGCAATCCGATCATCTAATGAATAGAGAGTTTCTTTAAGATTCATGAATTTATTGTCAAACTCAGTCTTTAATTCATCCTTCTGAGCAGCAAGAAGATTTTGAGTTGCTCTAACTGAAGGTCCGAAAATCGACTGAAGAAGTGATGAAGTAGATGGAATCAGTGGTACTGGGACAGGAGCAGGAGCAGGACTACTAGGATGTGGAGATGGAATCCTCATAAACGGACCAGCCTCACAAGATATAGAATGTCTAGGCTCGGGGACTCTCTCATCCAAGTTCCCTTTCCTTTCCCACTGACCATTAATCTTGACAAAACCCATTCGATGCAAAGTGGCCAAACTATAATCAGTGTGTCTAAGGCTCTTGGAGGGTTCATTATCCAAAATTACAACCCCTTGGCTTCTGAATACCATAGTTAAGATCATGCCGTAGGGTAGTGATGATCTTCTTTCCTCCAGCCTCGGCCATGTAAAATATCATCATAGCAGCTAGATTAATGGGCTGACCAGTCAATACACTATCCATCACAACGATGTCCCGCTCGGAGACATACTCAAAGCGTCCAGTCTTTGGAACAAGATTCTGCTGCAAATGTTGTGTAACAACCTTAATTCCAAGGCAACTGATTAGCCCTGATTTCCTCAAATTCAGTAATCTCTCTCCCTAACATCCTTGATAGGGCAGCTGATCTCTCACTGTGCACATCAGCAGCTAATCCAGTAATTGGGATGCTCAGAGATTTCCTAACTTGTGAAATGTAAGGTGAATCCTTTTTCCTCTAACAGTGCTTACTAAACCACCATCTCCTCTTGCTAAAAAATAAAATTCCTTCACTAAACTGGGTAAGTGGGAACATCAAGAGAGCAGACTTATCCCATCCAAGCTCCTTAAGTTGCCTACCAATCGAAAACCCTCATTCAAAAAGTTGAAATCAACTTTTCTTCCCATAGTAATACCTCCCGCTAGGGTATCTACCTGAGGTGAAGTGGCATTAGGATTGTCTGAATCGTGGAGGAGTCTTCACTTGGAGACGGCTCGCGAACGGGTCGCCTTACGGAACGCTTCCCGGTCACCACGGTCGCTCCAATCACGAACCTTTCCTCTTAGGCGCCATTGAATCCGTAGGAAGGCTTGAGAGAAGTGGAATTAGAGATGGGGAGGTTTTGGAAGAGTTTTGGAGGGATTTGGTTGAGGATTCGAAGAGTAAGAAATGACGAGGTGTCGACTCTGCCCTAATAAATCAATTTTAGAATCCCAGGTGTCGACTCCGCAAAGTCGGGTGTCGACTCCAAATCGCTAACACAATCAGCGCTCGAACTGGAGTCGGCTCCACTTACACGGGTGTCGGCTCCAAGGTCAGGGACCGAGAGCGACACAGTCAGAGGTGTCGACTCCTCATTCTGAGGTGTCGACTCCAATGACAGTTTCAGAGAAAAAAATTGAAATTCAACCATCTGAAACTCATCAAATATATTTTATAAAATCTTGATAAAATTTTGGAATTAAGAATCAAATACCTCAGATGACTAGATAATTTATCCTTAAAATTATGAAAGGAATATCAAGAAATTATATAGATCTAGAAAGTCATTCCTTATAGTATCAAAATCAATCCAAAGGGTCACATATCCCTAATTCACCTCTAAGATAACAAAATCTCTCTTCACTCAAAGGTTTTGTAAATATATCAGCTAATTGTTCTTCAGTATTAACATATTCAAGACAAATTTCATTATTAGCTACATGTTCTCTTATAAAATGATATCTAATTTCAATGTGTTTTGTTCTTGAATGTTGAATTGGATTTTTAGTTAGATTTATTGCACTTGTGTTATCACACATAATTGGAGTTTTATCAAGTGTTATGCCATAATCTTCAAGTTGTCTCTTAATCCAAAGGATTTGAGCACAGCAACTTCCAGCTGCAATATTCTGCTTCAGCAGTGGATAATGCAACCGAATTTTGCTTTTTGCTAAACCAAGAGATTAAGTTACTTCCTAAGAATTGACATGCTCCACTTGTGCTTTTTCTATCTAATTTACATCCAGCATAATCAGAGTCAGAATAAGCAATCAAGTTAGTGTTGAGTCTCTAGAATACCATAAGCCTACATTTTTAGTTCCACTTAAATATCTTAAGATTCTTTTTACAGCAATTAAATGAGATTCTTTAGGTTCAGATTGAAATCTAGCACATAACAACAGCAAACATTATATCTGGTCTACTAGCTGTTAAGTAAAGAAGAGATCCGATCATACCTCTATAATATTTCTGATCTACTTTCTTACCCATCATCTTTGTCCAACTTGCATGAAGGACTCATAGGAGTTCCAAGGGTTTTGATTGACTCCATTCCAAACTTCTTGAGTAGTTCTTTGTGTATTTGGCTTGATTGATGAAAATTTCTTCTTTGCTTTGTTTGATTTGAAGTCCTAGGAAGAAGTTGAGTTCTTCCATCATGCTCATTTCAAACTCACCCTGCATTAACTTAG
Source organism: Calamus simplicifolius (assembly GCA_900491605.1). Classification (NCBI taxonomy): domain Eukaryota; kingdom Viridiplantae; phylum Streptophyta; class Magnoliopsida; order Arecales; family Arecaceae; genus Calamus; species Calamus simplicifolius. The sequence continues at coordinate 36,017 of UESW01003009.1, read as the reverse complement.
CAAATTCTTGACATAACAAATTGTTAGTAGCACCGAATACAATATCATCAACATATATTTGTACTACTAATAAATCCTTATCTTTTCTTTTCAAAATATGTTTTATCAACATTTTCTTTTATGAAATCATTTTCAATTAGAAATTTACTTAATCTTTCATACCAAGCTCTAGGTGCTTGTTTTAAACCATATAGTGCTTTGTGTAATTTAAAAACATGATTTAAAATTCATGATCTTCAAAACCAGGTGGTTGTTCAACAAAAACTTCTCATTTATAAATTTATTTAAAAATGCACTTTTAACATCCATTTGAAATAAATTGATATGCATATGACATGCAAATGCAAGTAATAATCTAATTGCTTCTAAGTCTAGCTACAGGTGCAAAAGTTTCATCAAAATCAATTCTTCTTCTTGATTATATCCTTTTGCAACTAATCTAGCTTTGTTTCTAATTACTATACCATTTTCATCTAATTTATTTCTAAATACCCATTTTGATCCTATAACAGAATGATCTTTAGGTCTATCTACAAGAGTCCAAACATTATTCCTAGTAAATTGATTTAATTCTTCTTGCATAGCTAACATCCAATTATTATCTTTTTCTGCTTCTTCAATAGTTTTAGGTTCAATTTGAGATACAAATGCAAGATGATTATTGATGTTTCTCATTGATGATCTAGTTCTTACTCCTTGAGATGGATCACCTATAATAATTCCTTGGATGACCATAGGCATATCTCCAATCTCTAGGAAGATCTACATCATTTGATTGCATCAACAACATCAACACTAGGAGAATCATTATCTTTAGCTTCTTGTTCATGATCCGAAGATACATCTATATTCAGTTTTTCAATATCTCTTTCTAGAATGTTTGTATCTTCCTCATCATCAATCTTTTCAGAACTTGATGCTAAAGATTCATCAAAAATTACATGAATAGATTCTTCTACAATTAAATTTCTCTTGTTAAACACTCTATAGGCTTTACTAGATGTTGAATACCCTAAGAAAATGCCTTCATCAGATTTTGCATCAAATTTTTTAGATTATCTTTACCATTATTATGAATGAAACATTTACAACCAAATGCATGAAAGTAACTTATGTTTGGTTTTCTATTATTCCATAGTTCATAAGGAGTTTTCTTTATGATTGGCCTAATTAGAGCTCTATTAAGAATGTAGCACGCCGTGTTTATAGCTTCGTCCAAAAATATTTTGGTAGGTTGCTTTCACATAGCATGGTACGGGCCATGTCTTCTAAGGTTCTATTTTTCCTTTCAACTACTCCATTTTGTTGCGGTTTTAGGTGCTAAAAAATTATGATGAATGCCATTTTCTATGCAAAATTTTTAAATAAATAATTTTCAAATTCAGTGCCATGATCACTTCTTAGAGACACTATGGTGTGTTTTTCTCATTTGTGACCTTCTTGAAGAATTTCAGAAATAATGGAAAGGTCTCATCCTTATGAGCTAAAAAATATCCAAGTGTATCTAGAATAATCATCTACAATCACAAGACCATATTTCTTTCCTCCTAGACTTGTGGTTCTAGTAGGTCCAAAAAGATCCATGTGAAGTAGTTCAAGTGGCCTAGAAGTGGAAACAATATTTTTAGTTTTGAAAGAATTTCTAGTTGTTTTTCAAATTGACATGCATCGCAATTTTGTTATT